>JAHZMT010000271.1:0-14698 GCA_027743785.1 Sinhomidia bicolor
TGATATTTTGGTCGTTTTTGACATGCTACCGAAATTGTTGTTTTTTTTACAAAGTTAGCACGATAGTTTTTTAAGAACTGACAGGACTAGGAGAACCAAAAAGATGTTACAACAACCAACGCAACGACGAAGAAAAACAAGTAATATGACAACATGCATGCACCAGAACCAAAACATATGATATGAACAAACATGCATTTCTGCATCTGCAAAACTGCATGTAGTTTGGGAAGGAAGATACTCACTCACATAAAAGCATGCACTATGCGCTTTTACATTGCATGCAAAATGCTAAATTTTGCTCCACTCACACTCCCCGGAATCTGGAGTCCAGCCAGATTCACTCAAACGCTTTCGCATTTTCTCACTTGAAAGGTGACTAGTGACTGATATGCTGTTTTGAATTTAAATGACCTTTTAAATGATGGCACTGGTAAAGTGGTCAGTGATCATAGCTAATTCTAGCTAACATGTTACCCTAGTGTAAAGAGATGATGAAATTTATGAAAATCTTTAATTAAAAACAAAATTTGATTTTTTTTGTATTTTTGTTTTCATATTATTAGGTATTTATTTAGTAACAAGTTTGATCAACAAAACATTTTTAGCTAGTAAATATCTTTTTAGAACAATTCAAGCAGCACTGAGCAGATCTCTTTGGTACAAAACAGCTAGGGTAATCCTGCACAGGTAAATATTAATTATGGTGCTACATTAAAGTATTTGATAAGGTGCTGATAAAAATGACTGTGAGCAACGGATAAGCTAATGTAATTTTTTATATTTTATTCGTCCTTGTCAACTCTAATTAAAGTTTTGTTACTGTGTTGAGCTGTTGCTATTAGTGTCGAAGCTCTTTGGAAACTTCAGCCAAATTACTGTAGGTTTTGATCACGGCATCTCCGTAAGATGTGCAGTAATAAGGAATGTTGTGCTTTTTGGCCAAGGCAATGACACGATCCCTGATGAGAGGATGTCTGTACTGGGGCATAGTGGGAAACAAGTGATGCTCAATTTGGTAGTTAAGATAAGCCATCCACCAGTCACACCACCAAGATGGCTGAATGTCCATTGTGTGGCTCAAGGCATACTCCACCCAGTGTTGAGGTCCATTAGTGACTGGCAAGTGAGTGTGGGATAAGGAAAAGTTTCCAAAGATGTACATGCTGGCAAGCCATACGGAAATGATATAGTTCCAAAGTCCAACTTGGTAGGCCATTGTGTAATGTAGCGCCATGAATACGAGTTGAATGTAAGTTCCCTTTTGAATCACATATCTGGGATGCAGGTACACTTTCCACATGCCTGCCACAAGGAGTGTGTCAATTGCCAAGAAAAGAATGGATTGATTTTGTACAAAGAAGCCCTTTCCGTCCTTTTTGGGATTTTTTACCACTTTGGAGTTGAAAGCTATTAAAGGCATTGTTTCCAGATCTACGTCGTGTTTTAGGCGTTGAGGCATTGCGTGATGGCGATTGTGTTGACTGGACCACCAGGATGACGACATTCCATCGCCAACACCGTAAATAATAGCTTGCAGCAAGCGATCCAGTTTTGGAATACCTGTCAAGGAATGATGCCCACCTTCATGCATCAGCCAACCACTGCGTCCTTGAAACATTGCAAAACTGATGATTCCAAAGATTGTGAGGGCCGGGATTTTAAGAGATATTAGGTATATTCCCAAGGCAGCGAGTACAACAAGTTCAGTGATTCTGTAGGTTACGTGCAATGGACTGGGTTTAAAATAACCTTCCGCTTCCAGGTCTTCGTACAGCTTGTTAAAGTCTTTGGTAAGGGCCTGGTGACGTTGCACAATTTGTGGTTCAAGGCCAACTGAAATTATGTTTCATAGAGAATCCGTTAGTTGACGCGTAAAAGTACAAGCAATATTTTAATTCCGTTTGTTTTGCATGTCTAAATTCTTACGTTCATGTATTTCCGCTGGTCTCTTTTTCAAAGAGTTCATAATTACGTTAACTTTCTTGGCGGAACGTTGGTGAAATTGTTGAATGGGCAGAGTGGCATCCTCCCCACTCTTTGTATAGAATTCAATGATTCTTCCTCCGGGATGTCGTCTTACCCATTCTGTGACATCGTAGAAGTAGCCATTGTACAAAACCTCCTTCTTTGTCTTAACTTGTTGCTGACCATCGTCATTTGGTAAAGCAACTTTGCTAGCAGGATTCTTGTGTTTTTGATCGGCTTGCGGTGCCATGACTTGTTACAAGAAAGTTAATTCAAACTGTTGATAAATAAAACCGGAGTCAAATCATTTTTGTTGTAAGCCAAGAACAAACAAACTGCCAAAAAGTACTAAGCAAAAATGAATTATTAATAATATTATTAATTTATCATGATGAATTTATAATTTTGATATATTGATTTCGTTTAAATATTCACTGCTCGATTCTGAAAATACCTGACAAAACGTTGATACGCAAATACTTTTAGTTTTTGATTTGAGAAAAAGATATAACCTTCCTTAACAAAAGGCAAACCGCTAACTGTGTAAATACTCTATTAAAATAACTGCGTGTTTTCTATATACTGGACTCTGGACGTTTTTACCAGCATACGTATACTTTTATGAAAACTTGAATGATTTCCCACGCTCTATCTTCATCAATCATAAATTATTAAATCAACCATGCTCACCAATTTGGCTGGTGTTTATTAACATGCCACTTTTGACCTTTTATTCCAAAATTAAAGTGCTAACTAACAAGTGCGTTAGTTGAGTATGTAACTGACAAGGGAGTTTAGTTTAGGTATAATATGCTTTTTAGTTGATCAAGTTTTGCCAACTCACCCCCTTGAATGAATGTAATAAATTGACACTGCACGCAAGAAATAATGTATTTGATGTAAAATTTAACGATAGAATCAGAATTTCAAACTACATATTAAAAAAACTATCAATAAATTCTGAAAATTTCATAGCCATACGTATACGAGTTTCTATAGACTACCTGGACCGTGATAATAATCATCGGGTATATTCTCCTGCATAAATATTTTATACGTGTACCTGGTTATAGATAGCCAATTCAAAATATGTACCGGTATTTACTTTGCCAGAACCGATCCACATATTTGGTGCATACATGCTCATATGGATAGGTTATGTAGTACCCAAAAGGGATGCAGATGCCAGTTTCTACCCTTACTTGAGAAAAGTGATTCATGAAGGCATTCAATTTTTATTTCACCCCCGCTGTATTTCACCTGCTAAAGAAATGTAACGATACCTACCTACTTTTTTCATTGTATATTGGTTTTTATGTATAAACATACATAAGTATTTTTGCTTGATTTTTTTTGTCTTTTAATTTGGAATTTCAAGAACAATTGAAAAAAAGTAAGTTGGCCAAGTAAACAGTAGGATTGCAATAGTAAAAGAAAAAAAATTTAATTATAAATATACATTATTTACAGATATAAAAAATACGATAATGGTGGCATTATTATTAGAATTACCTCTTCTGTAGAAAGTTTTCCGCTATTCCGATTTAATAAGCTATCAACAACAAAGGTTAACTAAACAAGGCTTAAACTTCTTGCTGATCTTTGCACGTCACCTTCCCACATGCCATGCACATTAACAATGCAATATTGAGGAGTTTGGTTGAATATCACACCACCACAAGCACCAAAATCGCAGATTTTTCACACACGTCCAGGTCGTGATTAAAATAATGAATACTGCCCTATGTGAAAACTTCTACAAAGTGACAGATAAATTCTCATTCCGTCTGATAGAAGCAGTAGACCAAGTCAAAGTGAATGGATGTGACCAAAACTATGGACGTACGTGGACTGTGATCTTGATAAAAAAATGCCTGGAAAATGAAATGCCAACAGAATATATTAAAAATACTTTGACTTGTCTGCATAGTTCATACACATATATAGAGGTTAGCTACGAGTATTACTTGTAATATTAATTTACCTACATGAAAATGCCTATACAACAAACAACGCACCACTCTAATTCACCAATGTGGGCAGAGATATTCGCGTCTCGCTTCGCTGGTGCTCCTCGCTTCCTTTCAGTCTTCCCATGTATTTAAATTCGCAATTCATGAAAATTATGACCAGATTTTTTTTCTGTTGGGTTAGGCTTTAGGCACATCACATTTTACTGCATACATACATCGTAAAAGCAGCAGTGGGGAAAAGCATGTAGGCAAGTCATATTGACTTTTTGCAAAGTGCCAGCAGTATAGCCAATAGACAACAGGATATTTTCATAAAATTAAGGGAAGTGTAACGTAGGATGTGATATCATATCCATATGTGTGATGCGGTATATTTTGTTCGCAAAAGTCTGCAAGCAGTATTATATGTGAGTTGTGTGACCGGGTTTTATGTTTTGTAACACTGGAATAAGCAGCAGACATACAATAAAAAACAAGGTGGAAGTTACAAAATACATTTTTTCCGATTATCAGCTATTTATAGTGGGTCAAAATTAAGCAATTTGATCATTGGATAAGGACAAAAAATTTTAAATTTTACTACTAATGATAGGTAAAGCTTACTATTGGAACATAATGAAAATGATAAATTCATTAGGACGACAGGTGCATTTTAAAAATGTGCACTTGAGCAGTATAGTCATTAATTAGCTTTAATACCGGGTTAGCATTTGCACGTTTCCAGTTCCGGACTCCGCTCATATCATACTTGAATGAATGACAAGTTGTCAAATTTTGATTACGCATTCGCATTTGCTCAAGAATGACTTACTTATTGGATAGTGGAGCTTAAGCTGATAAGAAAATTTCATTCATAAGCAAAAAAGGTACATATTAGACAGTTAATGCCACTTTATAAAGTTTGCCCATTTTCTCAAGTTCAATGCAACGTGCAGTGAGTATAAAAATTAATCTGTACTACTATGTAAAAATTAATCTTATCGGTTTCGATATAATCTTGTCGCGTCAACGTTATTTCAAACATGAGATCAAAATTCAAAGAGCAAAATTTATATACACAAAAATCTCGTCAAAAATTTGTAACATTATATCCCATTTTATGCAATATGAATATTAAATTGCTAGAATAAAGATAGATAGTAAACTAAAAAATGTCGACCTTTAGCCTGCTATCGAGCTTTATCTGATGTTCGTATACTGAACTGTACACATATACTCACATACTACAAAAACACAAAAGTCACAAGTGCTGAACCCAGTTTGAACACAGTCATGTACATTATGTACCTACGACTTATGAAAGAGGGTAGAAAAGTAATATTTCATGCAATTAAATTTGACGTACAGATAAAAAAGTAATCATTCACTTTTCTTCTACAAGCCAAAGCAAAATCTTACTATATGCAACTCCAATTGTAAAACAAAAAAGGATTGTGATGACAACGACTCCATTATTTTTCCGTACAATTTAACAAATTGTTAACTATAGTTGTAGACATGAAGTAATTTTATATGCTGCGTAAATACTCCAAATATCGAATGCTAAAAAACATTAGTTGCTAAGGAATTTAAAATTGGTATTTATTTTGATTGATGTAAATATCTTCTAATTTCTCTAATGCCAATTTGGAGAGTGTCTAGCCTAGCAATAAATTGTATTTGATGTTATTATTTGAAGATAATATGCTTGGTTTTACATAATTAAAGGAAAATACTACTTCAAACGTGCATGTCTGAAAGGTAAAAGTGCACAAGGAAAACAGATTACACCACCGTATTGCGTGTTGCGTTATTAAAAAATAAACATTATTAAAATACATGATTAGAAATTTTTAACGGGAAACTTTATTTACATTACAAACAAAATAAAATCTGAAAAAACATTTTTTTGAACACTTTTAAATTGATTTTCAATTTTTATGGAAAGAAATATAACAATTTTCTATAAAAAATAGGATTTTTCGTGGAATCGAATATAGGCATCTTTTTGTATATCACAGTAGATGATGATGATCTTCAACAAGTTGGACTATTTAGTATCCACCTGAAGAACCTCCTGAAGAGTATCCACCGGATGGCTGGTAGTTGTGAACTGTTGGGGTTTGAGCAGAGTAACCTCCGTTGGATGGCTGGTAGCTCTGGGTATTGCCTCCTTGTGAGCTGGATGTGGCGTCTGCAAAAGATTAAAACAAAAACTCGGATTAGTTTCCTTGGCAAATTGAATTGTCAGAAACTGTTTTGAATAAAAATGGAAAGACTCTTACAGGTGACAGATTGTCCGTTGTAGTTAATGTTTGGTGGGTTGAATGTCAACATGGGTGCAGCGTATGTAACAGGGGCAGCTTGGTAACTTGCTCCTACACAGGGACAGAGATAAACGGTTAACAATGTAATCATGTAAATGATTCTTTAAAAATTTCAAAAGCAATCTGCATTAGTCAGACTTTTAAAGTAGATTTAACAAGTCCGATTTAGTTGCTTTGTTTATGGGTACCTGGAGCGGTGTAGGTTACGGAGTTGGATCCGTATGAGTTGTTGGGCACGCTGTTTACTGGAGGTGATCCTGCAGACTGCATGGCAATGGTTTGTCCACCGTAGCTTGAACCACCACCGTAGCTAGAACCACCACCATATCCGTTGGGTGCTGCGGAGCAGACAGCGATCAGGGCACAGACAGCGACAAACTGTTTCGGAAAAAAAGAAATGTGATATTTGAAAACTTTTATAAACTCTGTTATTTCGGGTTTTTTTGTAAAAACTTACAGCCTTCATGTTGCTGGTTTTTTGAAAAGTGTTTGATGAGATTGAAAGGTTTAAAAAATGTTTTGTTGGATTGGTTGTTGTAGTAGATGAGGAGAAGAGCTGAATGATTTTCTGGAGGATCATGCTTCAGTATTTATACTGAAAACTGAACTAAAAGGATTCTATTGCAGAGGCAGTGTTTCTTGATCTTCACAAACACAAGTCAATACACTCGGCGAAGGTCGTATTTGCATAGTTGGTAAACATCAAAAAAGTCTCAAAACAACACCAAATTTAATATTACAGTAAACTTCATTTGTAATACGACATTGGCAGCATATGGTTTTAAAATCACAGAGTAAGTTGACATAATGTTGCCTTCAATCGGGTTAATACTACAAATAAATCGGACAATAAATGTAAATTGGTTGCAATGACCCTTAAGGTTATTCGCTGGACAGGGTTAGAGGATTTATTTCAAGTTCGTACATACATACCTACTTACTATATCCAGTGAATAAAAATATTAGAAATACAAACAATCGGTCATCAAGTGGATCTTCTTTGTTCTTTATTTGTTGTGTAGTCTGAAAGGGTGAATCGGTAATTGCCATGCAGCTATTCTTGATGTCAAATTGAAGTATACAGTATACACAGACTTGTTTTTCAAAGCAAGTCCAAGCCAAAGCAGTTTTTTGTCAGCCAGCAACAATGTCATTGTAATCCATACAGCATTTCCTCAAGATGTCCTTCTCTGCTAAAAATATACATGCTAGTAAATGTAAACACATCTCTTCCCTTTATTTCCTTGAATAAAGGAACCCAGACACTGTGTACTGTAGTGCTCAAATGGCTGAATTATTCGGATATGATCAAGGACAGCAGCACACTGAAGCCGAAGACATTTTTTTGAAAATTCGATGTAAAACTTTTGTTGGCAAATATGTACGTACCAATCTAGTGTGTTATGCTGTGCAGATTGCAGATACTAACAAATGCTTAACGTGATTGTGCAGCAGTGATTATTGTCAAGTGTTGTAAAAAATGATTGGGGATAAGATCTGAATATTGCGAATCCAAAATGAAATAAATTGTTTATTTTAGCAGTACTTTTTATGGATATAGAATACATGCTTGTCAATTGTCATATTCAGATTTGCGGTATGAATTTAATTTATTTTTGTATTTATTGAATAGAGTATTTACATAAATTATAGAGAACCTTTTAAGAGTACCAAAAAATAGCATTGATTAGCTTACTAGTTAAGCATTTACTTTTTATCACAATCGTAATAATAATCGTGATCAATTGAGTTATCCATGATTTCCATATTAACATTTTTTTCTTGGGGATACAGTGGAGGTGGCAGATGTCGAAAGTATGTTGGTGGTGGAGGCTGTTGCAGAGATGGAGTAGGTTGGTGAAAAGATGTTTGTGAATATAATGGTGGGGGCTGAGCAAATGTTGGTTGCAGGTGGGAAAATGATGGTTGAGGTTGATAATATAAAGTTTGCGGTGGTGGGTATTGTTGAGGAGGAGGAGGAGGTGGTGGAGGCATAATTGAATAGGTCGGCTGAGGTGGAGGCGGAGCAGAGGGCATCATAATAGGTTGAACCACCACAACTGGGGGTTGATATGATGGCGGAGGTGGTGGTGGTGCTGGAGTTGTGGTTGTAGTTGAAGTTGTCCACCCATATCCCCATGCGTTCAATTCTGTGTTATTATTTAACTGCGTGAACATTTCAGTAAGCTGAGTGCCTGTTGCTCTAAAGTATTTTGCCATCACAGTTACCACGTCAACAAAAGTTGCATTATCAGGACTTGCTGTCGGGGAAGCAGTTGGTGGCACAGGTGTCGTAGTAGCCTCTGTTGTTGATGTTGGTGGAGGGGTTGATGTTGGTACTGCCGTTGTGACTATATAGGGATTGTATAATGCAGGTATTGAAAGTGCATTGACTGAAGGTTCTTGAATTAACTGATACTGAGGAGGTGGTGCATAATTTCTTGCCATGGACGACGCTTCCGAAATAAGCTGGTACTGCATTCGTGATGGAGCTGGGGTTGTAAGCGTTTGTTGAGGTGTAAATTGATAAGCAATTGGGTTAAATGATATAGGAGATTGGGGGGCTGGCATTGGGTTTACAAGTTTATATTGGTGTGGTTGAACGGGAGCAGCGTAACTTGGGTGGGCGTATGAAGTAGATTGTGCTAAACCTCCATAACTTTGCGTTGAAGAGGGTGCGTAGTTTTGTCTGTAATATTGAGATGACGAAGGTGGAACTGCCTTGGTGACACTAGGACTACCATAAACTAACCGAGGTGGATTAAACGTCAGGGCTGGAGGAACATATGTGACTGGACGTGCCATATATGACTGTTTAGATCCAGAATACGCTTGAGAATGTGAGGAGGATGTAGGTGTGTAGGCGTTGGCAGAAGAATGGTACTGTCGAGAATTTCCTCTGAACCTAGATATCGGTTTCCAAGAGTTTTTGTCTAAAGACGCTGCATTCACCTTGATAGACGCAATTGTCATGATTAAAAACGACCAGGATGATTTTGCAATCTAAAAATGTTGTTAAAGAGTCAATTTAGTAGTATCATGATGATAATTCATAAATCAGTAAAAAAATAAGCAATTTTAAAGTTAACGTACCATTTTATAAAAACAAATTTTGGAACCACTAAATCTGGTTCCGGTTCCACCGAATAATTTTTAATTTATTTTCTAATTAAACACTTGTTTCAGATTACCCAAAAAGAAAATTGAAATAATTGGAGACGGTGGGTTAGGTCCACTCTTTGCGTCTTCAGATTAATACTAAGCATAACAACTATAATAATTTCAGAGAATTCATCTACATACATTTACATTTGAAAGAGGTATTCTCATATAGCCTTTTCTCAAAAGTGGTTTTCCTTGAAGCCCTATTGTAGAAAAGGGCCCCTCATAATATACAATTACGACTGGTGGTCGGTAGGCAACTTTATTTCAGCTTTGCCTCTCATAGCATCCCGGTTGCGTCCTTCCTCTCACATCTCCAGTTATAGACTGGGGTCTTGTTGCAGAGATATGAGGTCTTTACTTGACTTTGTTACTATTTTGATGTACTGTGCTAGTTGGTGGTTGGCATTGGAATAGGTAAATGAGAATCCGAGGGATGTAGCTTTCTCTCAAGAATTGATTTCTTCAGGTAAACAAAACAAACATGATCGGTTGTAGCTGGAAATGATCAGACGCAAATCAACACCAGAGTTTGTGATGAACAATTGAAATGAACCCTTTTATTTTGTCCTTGCCATAAAGAATTGCTGCAAAGGAAATGTACAGATTACAGATTGCTGCGTATTCTGAGCGTGATGTAAGTTAAGATGAGTCCCTGTTTGAGGATTCATCACTTATATCTGTGTACTTTGTATATTCATTGGGAATGGACCTTCCTACGTGATTTTACTGAGACTATTTTTTAGCCCTCAGGATATTCACAATGGCAAGACTCTTTTCAAGTTCATAATCTTCAGGTTCAGTTTATAGTAGTCTATGGCCATTTAGTTGAAAAAGTTTTTTGTTTAAAGGTAAAGGACGGAAGGTCAATAATATTACGATTTACAGACAAAAACAAATTTTTTCTCATTTGCCTGGACAAAATTCGTGAAAAACAAGTCTTGTTCCACGCACACATGTTCAGTAAATACTTACCCGGTTCTTATTCCATTTTAGTTTACGCGACAACATTTTGTATAAAAACTCGGCGAGTCCAGAGGAAAAGTATCACACTCACATCTTCTCCTCTTATCTGAATACACAAGCAATTTTTGCATCTCCTCCAGAAACCCACCTTTTTTGTCTTTTTTGAGACTAAAGAAAACTTTCAACATGAATCCAGTAAGTTTCCATGAAAACATTTGGTCATCAACTGACCAGCATTTTAAAGTTTTAACTAAAAATTAACGTTTTTTTTCATCTCCATTCAGATTGTCGCACTTTGCCTTTTGGCCACCGCTGTTGTCGCTGCCCCACAATATAACATGGGTGGTGGTTCATCATACGGAGGTGGAAGCTCCTACCAATCCCAACCTGCCACTTCTCAAAGCTACTCTGGACCTAACCAGAGCTACAGCAGCCAGCCCGTTGCTTACATTGGTAATTTAATAGTAATAAAGAACCATATAATGCCATAAAACACACTTACAAAATTAATCTTAACTACAACAATTTTCTTCATTTAGCTCCATCCATCACCTTCAGCCCCCCACAAATCCAATACAGCCAGCCCTCCATCACCTACTCCAACCCAAGCACTGTCCCAGTCGCCATGCCTGCTCAAAGCAGCTCATCTTCATCTTACGGATCATCATCTGGATCATCCTACGGAGGATCTTCCAACCAACAACCCATGGTTGTCGGATACCAGCCATCCAGCAGCGGCGGATACAGCTCAGGAAACAGCTACGGACGCAAGTAAATCTGTCATTTTTCACCCTCAGCTCCAACCGGACTTGGAGCAGTGATAACTCTCATTGTGATAAAAAAAATTCGTTATACTCCTATAATTTTCCAGATTATATGTTTCTTTTGTATATTTTCTCAACAAAAAATTAGAAATTTTTTAAGAGCCTGATATTTTTGCTAAAAAATGAAAATTTAATAAAAAATCATCATATTCTTTTTCAAACAAATACAAGTTGAGTGGTTTTCTGATTTCTTTCTTTGTACCATCATCATCATTTGTGTAGTCACATTTTGATTAAAAGTGCTTTTCAATCTTCCATTCCTCCATCATTGTCCATGTTTATGAGCAACAATTCTTCTATTTTGCAATTTCCACAAATGTGGACAAAGACCACAAGCGTAGCATTTCTCTCGATGCTTTTTATTCTCAGAATGATCTTCTCAAAAGTATTCACCGGCAACGGCAAAACATGTGGAGTTTTTTTACAAAGAAGTTTACTTTTTGCTTGTCACTTGTCAACTCTCAGTCCTATTTTCTCGTAAATGTGCATTTACGCTGATGTAGACAAATTTATTACCCTATTATCGGATTAGGTTAAACTAATATTAGTGAAGAAAATGCATCACCGAAACATTTACAGGATACCTCACAATTTTGCAGATTTAGCAAAAAAACATGCGTTTTTAGCTCCTTTCCTTTCTCTGGTAAGTGTATTTTAAAATCTTGCTGTACAGTGACAGTGTACAATATGACATATAATGATAATGTACATGTTTTTGTCTGTGTGCAAAACAGAACGCAAACGGCGTTTCCAAGATTAACTTTAAGGACCAGGCAGCGTTGCGAGCCCTTACAAAGGCTCGTATAATAATGGGTTTGAAAAAGCAGAAAATCAGATTTGTGGAATTGACGTAGGTAAAATTGTAAAACCTGTAGTACAAAGTAGATGCACACAACAAAATATGTACATTTGCAAATCAAGCTAATTTCAAAAGCTCTGTTGCAATTAAAATTTGGTAGGAACTGGTGCAACATCAATTTACGCCTTGTTAGCTGCCAAGAAAAATCAATGGAAAATGGTAGGAAGTGACATTGATCCAGAGTCTGTAATGATGGCCCGTTCCAATGTGAAGCGAAATGGTTTGGAGGCTTTAATTGAAAGTAAATTAGTAATTGAATTGGAAACATAAAATGAATGTCTGATACACGTGCTTTGAAATGTTATGTATTCTTTTTTGTTAAACTTTCGATTAACGTTTTTTTCAGTTAAACTTATCAAAGAGTCAGTTTTGGAAGAGGTGCTTGCGAATTCAGTCGGTGGGCAGTACGAATTTACAATGTGCAATCCTCCCTTCTTTGGAAACGAAGATGAGGCGGATTCTGATCAAAAATCAAGAAGGGACGACAGACCAGCGCCTTCCGGAGCAAAAACTGGTACAACGGCAGAACTTATTGTTCCTGGAGGGGAATACGAGTTTGTATGTAGAATGATTGGTGATTCCAAGGTTCATCCAAATTCTGTGAGGTGAGATGAAGGCTAAAAATAACAACGCATTTGGGTGTCAGTGGTCAGCTAGTTGCTGAAACTTTACTAACTTATTTGTACCCTCAATTATTTACAGAATATATACCACAATGATTGGAATCAAAAGACACGTAAAGGATCTCATTGCAAAGTTAAAATCGGATGGCATCACAAATTTTACCACGACAGAGTTCTCGCAAGGAAAAACAATGCGTTGGGGTCTTGCCTGGTCTTTTGACCCTAAAATTCATCTTCAGCAACCTGCTCAAGTTTCACACGCTTTCATTAATCTCCCCGGTTGTTTAAATTTTGAAAACTATATTTTTTCCCACTTGCAAAACCTCAGTTTCAAAAAACTCGAGTGGATTGCCGAGCCATTCCGTAGCGATGACGACCAAACTCAGACATTGCAGTTTACTGCCGTTGAAAACACTTGGACAGGCCAAAGACGGAAGAGGAGAGAGATGGAAAGACTTAAAAAGTTAGAAAAGGAAGCAGAGCAACAACGTAGTAGCGGTGAGCCACCCAAAAAGCTAGCAAAACTAGCACCCTCCTCAGAGGAGGTAGCAGCGATGGACTGTGAAAGTTCATCCCTTGAGTCATGTCTACTCGATGGCCAAATCGATATTGTTCGAGAAGGTAGCCGAGGAAACATTTTCATGCGCTTGACAGCCGGCTCATTGGGAAAAGATGGTCTAAATCAGATAATGACTTACTTGAAAAACTGTTACAATCGGGATGCAAATAATCCTGCAACAGAATTGTACCAATTGCTAAAATGCGAAAATCTGTAATAAAAGTGCTTATTACAAACAGATTCATATATTAAATTCCATTGCAAATGAATATAAGGCGTGTGTTTATTTCTTCTCATTAGCTGTTGTTCATTAATGCCACCTACCTTCACATTTTAAAAAGAGGTAGTCCTTCTTCTACAAGAGATTGGAAATTGAAGGTTCAAATTTCAAGTTTATTTTCAGTGGGAGTGACTAAAAAGGCATATATATTATTTTGGTTTATTGGACCACACTGAACTCTAGCACGGACAACTAGGCCGTTTGACATTGGGAATTAAGTGATACCTGCTGTTTGCTTTCATCGTCATCATCACGCATGCATTCACATTCACATGCTTATGCACAAAAGGCATACCACCATTATCGGTGTCCCTCTTGTAACTGAAAGTACGAACATTATAAATTCCCATTAAGTCAAGTTTCATAAGTGTAAAGTAAAGTATTATTGCATGCACATGTTTTACAAACTCCTTATATGGATGTGACACTCTCTAACAAAATTCGTTTCACTCGAGGATGATCTTTTATCACGATCACAGTTCTTTTCTTATAAATTACTTGTCTCTTTGTACGCTGGTGGCAATACACGTAGGTATGAATGTATTATTTGAAATAATATAATAATAATTTGCGACTACAACCCCTACACAATCAACTACAGTTAAAAAACGTATCCTTTTTCCTTTAAATAATGACTAATTGAGTTCTATGTGCATATGCCTTTCATGGCTTATTAATTGATATTTTTATAATTTATGCATAGTTAACGACTTAGATTGGCATTGTGTATATGATGATGTTTTTTACTCTCCTTTAACGTTTTAACACCTGCTGCGTTTGCTTGGTCTGCTAAATACAAGCCTTCTTAAATACGATAGTGTTTACATTACTGACGATGATGATGATGACTTGGTATATTATTGATATGGGGTAATGGAGAAATGCATTGTTGTCTGATTCTGACTTTTCTGCATTACTACTGTGGGATAAAAATCGGGACAATAAACCATTTTTCATTGCGTTGCAAACTTCTTGTTGGTGGTGAAATTGACGGGACTCTGCAGAAAACATAAAGTCGGAGGAGTTTTTCTAGTGACCTTGTCTTTACACGCTTCTCGTCATTTTAATTCATGTGTAGGCGTCCATCCAAGTAGCATCATGTTTAAAAACGTACCTATGTACATACATATTCTGATATCCCCAGTAAATTCTAATAATAATTAGTTTCGGTCTATGGA
>JAHZMT010000272.1:0-42470 GCA_027743785.1 Sinhomidia bicolor
CTACTGCTGGAAAAGCTACTGAAATGAAACTAATGTAGTTTTAGCTACTCTTCAATTTTATTGCCCAGTGTTCTTTAGATAAGTTAAATATAATCATTGAAAATGATTAGCTACAAAAGAAGAACACACGTTAATTTTTGTGTTCCCTATAATAATATAAAAACTTTAAACATAGAAAGGGTTAGATACAAGGCGTACGTAGGAAGATATTATACAAAAATGCCGACTTCATTCCATTACACTTACAGCATTACTGATGATTACAGAAGCGTTTGTAAAACTTTGATTAAACCGGACGCAGGGTCTCCCACTGGAGACCTTGGATAAAAAAAAGAATGTAGAATCCAGAGACTATTCAGAGCACCTAGAAAAACTAGCTGCTAATTTTTAAAAACTTATCTTACCTCATCAACACGACGAAAAAATGACAAGTCTCCTTCTTTTAATCCTGCTTGTGTAGCAGAAAAGAGAAAATTACTCGATCTTGGAGAACAAAATAACACACGTACTGAGTACTGACTACAGACTCTCATCGTCTTTTGTGTATTTTCCCATGAAAAGAATTCCTGCTGACGAGTTTAGGATGATAAAGACAACAACAGACCACATACTCAATACACTTAGCAGACAACAGACCTGTCAATGTATGTTTGTTGTATTTACTCTGCATGTGCAATACCATAATGGCAAAATACTAATATTTTGTATTTAGTTTGTTCATTTACATGCATCTTACATACTTTCATTCATGTGCATTATTACAAACGTAGTATATTTTCCAACGCTCTTGCTAATAGTCAACAACACTTCTGCTCGCTCACCTGATTGACAAGAAATGTGCTCTTCTATGCCTTCGTTGCAAATGTGAAATTTCGGTATGTGTACCATAGTTGGAGTAACCCGGTAATCTCCATTTCTGAACACATTTATGGTGATTGCATTACATTTTTTCACCAAATAGGTAAATGTAAATACACCTGTTTACATGATTAACTTTGCACGTTTACATAAATGTAAGTTTTCATTGCTCTGCTGCTGCCTTTGTGTGTAAGTGAGTGAGTAGTCAAGTGTTTTTCACAAGAATAGAAAGAATGGAGAAATCTAACTTTTAAAAAGGTTTTCGGTTAAAGTGAAAACTAAAAGTATGAGAACTTAAATTGAAAAAAAGTTCAGTGCCGCCAATATCTCTATCATAATAATATTTACTGCAACTTTCTCCAAATCGATGAACCGGTGGTGACACAGGACGGAAAACTAAAATATCAAATGGTAAGCTTGGAAGGTAGTATGTAAAGTGAAAGAGTGAAAGAGAGAATACTTCAAGAAAAGAAATCATGTACGCCAAACGCCAACATGCCAATTTGTATACAAAATCTTGCTAGGCATGCAGTAAATGTGACTAGCAATGAATGACAATAGCGGACAGGGTGTAAGTATAAGTGTAAACTAGACGAAAATGCATTTTTATTGTTTCCTCCAAAGTTTTTAAATCATATTTTTTTAAAATTAATTGTGAGTTTACATTAAAAAGCAATTTGTTAAATTGTTATCCATGCATATGAAAAGGGGCAAATGCAAAGTTGGATGCTTGACAAGTTCTTCTCCTTCGATCCATTGTAGTGCTGTTGGGCCCTTTGCTGCCATATTCCAGTGGGATAAATTGTTTTTTGCAGTTATTAACTACTACATACATTTCATATGGTTCTAGATCTGATGGATCATCTACTAAATCTCCCAACACTGTATATAATGCGTAAGCATAACCCACTGGAAATCGCACAAATTTGTCAACGATTTTCATAATTTCCTCCATGGAACGCATGTGAAATTTCGGAATGTGTACCATAGTTGGAGTAACCCGGTAATCTCCATTTCTGAACACATTTATGGTGATTGCATTCAGTGCGTTGTCTTGAAGTACTCTCATATACCTTGACTGAACTGTTGGAAGGTGAACAGGACATGGACAATTGTTTAGCTTCCGATATGTTGCGCAAAATTTGCAGACAATTTTCTTTTGACTTGGTTTCATTTGAGAATTGGCAGTCATTTCTCGGGTGTTAGTTACTACGTCATGTTCATTATTATAACGGGTCGTTTCTATTCTACTATTAGGACCCGGCGTTAAAAATTCATCAGAGACTACTTCATACACTGCATTGAAATCTTCTTCGTCACTTTGATATTTTTTATGCGAATGATCGCAATCTTCTTTATAAACACCCCTTTTATCATAGTAGTAATCCATGTCATCGTGCGTCGTTCTATTATTTGAAAACTCATCGGTAGTTCTGTCATGACAGGAGCAACAGCGTTTGACAGTTTTGTCTGAATTTGTTTGGAAATATCTCGAATCGGCTTTTTGTACTTTCTCGGACAAAAAGTAGGGAAGTCTTGGTGAAACTTCTCCGTATTTTTCTTTTGTGCTGTCGTTGTATTCTTGAAAGTCGTAATTTCTCAATCGTCTCATCATGTTCGTTAAACATATCATGTGCCATATATGGAGAAGGTGGAGAAATGGTGAAAATCAATGCAGAAACTATTTAATCAAATCAACAACAAAATGTCTAAGCACTTTACATTCCATTGCATTTCGTGACATGTGCTTAATTTTATAAGACAATGAGCATATCTTACTTGACTTACTACACTCATCAGCATACTTGACGTATTCTTACCTCTGATTTACAGGAATAATTTTTGGCTTGTGACTAGTCTTCAAGCAAAATAGACAATTGCAAAAAATACAAAATGAAAACAGAAAACCAGAAGATACGCATCAAAATCAAATCCAGTTTTACAAAACTAGGTTAAATGTAAAACAATAAGTAGTTTGCGTATTGCTGTCTACATGAATGCAGAACAGAGAACATGTCTATGTCTGATAAAATTTAACTGCAATTACAAAAAATAAATTAAAGCAAACAAAAATTGAAAGGTCTACCGAGATCGCTTATCGTTGGCAGTAGCAGCCAGTATTATTTTAAATGCGAGCAACTATTCTTTGACCAATGAATATTCTCATTTCCACCTGCCAACTTAGAGTAGTAGTGTTCTAGCCAGTTTGCATGCATTACCAACATAATTAATAATTGTATAAGTAGGTATTTATGTACTATTAAGAAATTAATTTCTATTCATTTTGTCGGGGATATTAAAATAAAAACGGAGGGTAGGGTAAGCTATTAAGCTAAATGGAGAAAGAAAATAATGACACTTTTCTTAATCATATGTGTAGCAAAAGATTTTTTCTAGGACATGAATCTATGAGGAGTATGTATCATCATAGACATGAATTACAGATTTCAAAAAACCTTGCATGCAATGTATTTCCACGTAAATGACACAAAAGCAAGTTTTAAAGCTAGTATGACAACTTTGATGGCTTGAATTTTTATATTGTATTATTCTGTTAGATATTTTTTGGTGTATTTTAACGAGTGGCCTATTTGAAATTCCTTTTTAGAAAAGAGCAGAAGTAAAAAAAACCTAGTTGTAGACTTTATCGGAAGATTCATCCTTTAATTGATTTGAGCTGATCATCTCAGCCTAAGTCATTCAGACAATCTCACTTTCATCAAAGCTGGAAATTCTGATAGCTTCATGACTCCAGTTTTTGAAATTCGTTGATTCAATTTTAAGCATAACAAAAGTTCAAATTCTTCTGAATTAAAGCATTTGGAACAAGAAGACGGTTAAAGTATTGATACATATATCACTTAATTCGAATGGAAATACTATTTGTATAAAAATACGCGATATATGGCGAAAAATTTAGGTATCCTTTCACATTAGGGAAATACAATACAATATGTACAGGGAATGATGCACATTTTTCGTTTGCCCAATTACTTTATCTTACCCTTTTCTGTCTTTGTACTTTGTATGTACATACATATATACCTATCTATTCACTTGTACCTATATTGGAATATGTATCCTTTTTTTGTAAAGTGAAAGTAGCGTCCGTACCTAACTTACTTTCATTCAATGATATTTGAGATACAAACATATCATTGAGTCAAATTTACTGAGATTATTAAACACACATACCTATATTATAACGTACGTACGTATAATACCTGTTTGAGGAAAATTTTTTGAAGTACCTATTTACAAAAGTACGTAGGTAGTAGGTAGGTATCTACCTGTATGTATAAATATATGTAACAAGTTTACTAGCATATTGCATGGAAATAAATAATACATACTTGGAAGTTTGAAAGGATATGCCAATAATTTTACATTTTAAATACTTTTGCAGAAATCAAAGTCAATGTGCTGTTGCAATAAACGACTACCCTAAATGTTATCATGTCGCTACTGGTAAGATCGTATCGAAATATTGGCTTTTACTTATGCACAGGTCGCAGCATTACTTTGCAGCAGTACCCAAACGTAGTTAGCAGAACTGATCGCTGCAATTTTGCTACGGAGAATAAACCAGCACCTCCAAGACCGAATTATCTAAATGTGTTCGATCGTCAAGCTAAACTTATTGCAACGTAAGCGAGCAGCTCAACTAAACGTAACCGGCCATGGAGAACAAGCAACAACAGGCGTCTATGACTATATTAAAGATGAAGTACATACACATATAAAAAATATTATATGATTTTTAATTCTGCCCTACCCTGTTGTAGTTGCATACATACAAGCTAATTTTCAAATTGTTAATCATTTTTCACTATTTTAGGTTGGGTTTATAATGGCTGATAGGATTATTGATATTAAAAGAGACATACGTCGAGTTTTGGATCTTGGATGTGGAAGGGGACACATTATGAAAAATTTAAACAATGTAAGAGCTGGAACTACAAAGCATATTAGATACAAAATAGGCAAGTTCACTACTGGCATGAAAAATTGCTTATGAATAATGACCTTTTTAACTGCTTAATAGAATATGGTGGAATCACTTGTTGCGACTGAGGCATGTGAGGATTGGCTTGATCAAGCAGATGTTCCCGAAGATGTACCTTGCGAAAAACTTGTTATGGATGAAGAAAACCTCATGTTTTCACCAAATACCTTTGACATGGTCATATCTAGTCTAAGGTCGGTACGAGTTTAAAACATTTCTATGCTCCACTCGGTACAAGGTAATTGGTTTTGCTAACCGTGATATCCTTTTTTAACGTAGCTTGCACTGGGTAAATAATTTGCCTAAAGTATTTTCAAACATACACCGATGTTTAAAACGTGATGGAGTATTTCTGGGGGCCATGTTTGGGTGTCAAAGCTTGTACGAACTTCGCTGTGCATTACAATTGGCCGAACTAGAAAGAGAAGGGGTAAGTTGAGACATTGTTTTTACAATAATAAGAGTAAAATTATTTTTAATTATAGATAACAAAAAATACTGAAAAATGTACTTGATTTTTTAAATTTAAGGGAATGGGATCACATATTTCACCATTTGCTGAAATTCAAGATGTTGGTGGACTTTTATCAATAAATGGATTTACAATGTTGACCATTGTATGCATAATCTTATTATTTTATAGTGAAGCTGCTTTCTTTGAAAAATAAATTACGTACTTTTAAAAAATTATAAAAACTTATTGGTTTCAGGATGTTCAAGAAATAAAAGTAGGCTATCCGTCCGTATTTGAATTGATGGAAGATTTGAAAGGTATGGGGGAAAACAATGCATCTTGGAGAAGAAAAGTCAGAATTAATCGGGACACTTTATTTGCTACCGCAGCAGTGTATAAAGGTATATAGGTATTTGATAATTATTGTAATCTATACAATCACTTCAAAAAATCGTTTTTTAACAGAACTATATGGAAATGAAGATGGTAGCATTCCAGCTACTTTTCAGATTATTTACATGATAGCGTGGAAACCTGATCCTTCACAAGTATGAAATAGTATAAAATTGAAAACAAAAACTGCATAATGCTGTCACTCCAAACAATGAAATATTCAATGAGATATTTTAATTACCCTATTTTGCAGCCAAAGCCACTTCCTCAGCAGAAACCTGACGTTTCACTGAAAGATCTTGACAAATTCAAATAGGTGCAACGTTTAATCTATCAGACGCCATTTTAGACTTGATACTTCTATCTTTAGATAAAATATGTTACTTCAACTGAACGTGTTTGCAATATTTTAATAATAAAAACAAAAATTTCAGCAACAACGAAAGAGTTTGAATTATTTTTTAGATCCTTTAGCATTGTGCATAGTATATTTTTGAAAATGCACATAAATGTGAAAAGCATTGTTTTGCCAAAATTTTCTCTCGTCCCGCTTCCATTTACGCCGCATAAAGCATTTAAAGACATGAATGATTCGCTGAAGAAATAGAATTTATTTAAAACCTCATTAAAAAGCAATGCAAGTAATATTGAGTACTACTCCGATGTAAATTAGTGTCAGTTTGGGTTTAAGGGTAAAAGAGAAAGTCAGTTGTCTGTTTACCCCACACACTCTTATTCTATAATTTATAATGTCTCATTCCTCATAAATATGTTTAAACAACTGACACTGTATTACCTATCTATAGGGAGAGTAAAACAAAACAATACATACAGTAACGCCAATTTACATGCTAATTAAACGATGCCGCAAAAAATACCAATCACAAAATAGTATACCTTGAAAAACCTAAAGGTGAACCAGTAGACATACGCATATTAATATAAATTGACTCATGAATTGAAATTAATATTTCATGAGTTTGTAAATACGCTTTTTCTGTGCTCATCAAAAATACATTTTTCTGTACTTCTGACTTCCGTCTTTTATGCTTCACGAGTAATTTTTAAGCAGCGAAAGCTATTGAGCTACTACATACGAATGTCGATGTCCGTCTGTCTGTCATCTTTGTCTGCGATCTTTGTAAGTGCCAGGTCTACTGCAAATTTTGAAATTAATTGCTCATCGGAAGCTGTTGAAAACCTACAAATATTTATACAAAATATAGATTTTACAAACTTGTCGATAGCTTGTCAATAGTCATGCTTTCGCTGTTTCTAAACATTTCGATTGTTCGAAAATTGAATTAAAGCTGACAACTGTATGTACATTAAATTTAAAAAATTAAAATTAACCTTAACATTTTCGTATCCTTTACGCTTAGGTTAGTGGAAAAGAAAATAAATACATGCAAAAATATTCATGTGTTCGTTGACTTTTTGACGAAGCAAAATAAATCGTTTTTATTAGAATTAGAACGTACTTTAGACAACTTACACTTCGATTTTTCTTCGAGTCTGTCAGTTTCATAAATAAGTGAATGTCAGTAAGGCAGTTATAGTGTGTGTTTTCATACAATTAATTAGTAATTAGCCATCTGAATCAGTTATAGTAGGATTGCTATTCATTAAACTCAACCTATTATTGCAAAATCATATAATGGGGAATCTTTTGAAAATGTTTAATTATTTATTAATAATTACCGTGCTACTTATGTTTTATTCGACAATGGCCTTGGGATCTTTTGGATCTGCTGTACAACTAGCCCCTGATTCTGACTTAAGTTATGAAGAAGAATACAAAATGTTTATGGCAGAAGATGAAGAAGATTCACATTCACATCTAAGCAGACAGAAAAGATTTGTCTATTTAAATGTTAGCAAGTTTAATCCATTAAGCAAATACGATACATTTTTTTCTGGCAACGTGATTAATAATGCACGAATTTACTTTTTTCCACGAAAATAGGTCGACACTAATATGGCCGTTGCACTACTGATCGGTGTACCTCTCACATTTGTTCTTCCATCCATGAGCAATCTGTTCAGTTCCTGGCGCAGAAAAAGAAGTATCGAGGATAGTACCGGGAATGCTTGGGCATTGCGTGATAACGACGTGGTCAATCCAGAAATGGAGAAAGTTTCCACATACTTCCAGCTTCTTGATGTAAGCTAAGTTTTTGTTTTTGGAGGTCTAGAATACTATGTAATAAGCAGCTATAGATTGAACATACATAACATTAATCAATTCAGATACCAGACGCCTCCTGTCAATTGCGCGCAGTATGCGAATTTTCTTCGGACCCCGAGAAATTCTATCCACTTTCTGATGTAATTTTGAAACGGATCAGAAACCCTAATTTACCATCACTTGCTTTTCATGAAGGGAACAAAGACGCTTTTTCCAATTCTACTTACTTACAAGCGGAAGGATCACAAAAGAAAAGCTTATATGAGCTTTACAACGAAGCGGCAGATGAAGGCCAGATGTACGGCTATGAGAAGTGTCATCAGCAATTTGCCAACTCTTGTCATTATCCCATTGAAAAACTTTTGAACATGCCAGTAATTAGATTTTGGAGTGCTTTGCAAACACTATTGAAATTCAGCTTTAAAGATGTGTCGCATTAAAGAAAGCTTGAATACTGTTTAATGGGGCATGGGATTATTGGGTATCGAAATTTTACACACTACTATAGACTATGTAAAACTTAAATTATTTGTTGTACTACTGTAACAGTAGTACTGTTCCAGTATTTAATAGCAATCATAAGAGATCATAAAACGCTGAAAATTTCTTACTTTTTACAATTTGATGTTTTCCTATTTTAGATCTAGAAAATCCATCCTTCTAATCACCCTCATCATTGTCATCCAAATCATTTTCTCCATATAATCACAAATTGTGATTCACAATATTCATTCTTCAATTTACTTTGTTAAGTAATAAATTTGATATCCTACAAAGGGATAAGACGCTATTGATTTCCAACAACCCAATTTGACAATTTCTAAACCTTTAAGAGCCCTTTTGGTATATCGAGCATTAAATACTTACTCACTCAATGGACTTTAAATTTTCCAAATAAAATGAGGTAGAACAGTCGCATAACCCTTAACGGTGAGTCTCCATTCTTCGTTTCATTAGTCATTAGATAACTTAATAGAAACCTTTCAAAAAATATGACTGAAGAGAAAAGAAAAATGCTCCATGAAGTTTGCGTCCATCTATGCATGTGTATTAATAATAATCCACTACGCCTAAGGAAGAATTTGTCATACTAATATTTGTTCAATTGACTTTATAATATACATTGGTCCAGTAGGTCCCTTCAATGCCTTCAGTGAAAGATATTTCAGTTGCAGTATCCCGTTAAGTATCCTGTAGAACTTTGACAATTTGAGTGAAATTATAAAAATTAGTGGGGAGAAAGCGGGAAAACATCTGCCTTTCTGTCTGTCCAGGAGTTATCCTATCCTTTAAGTGTTGTGTGAGGTTTGGCTTCTTTCTGGCTTGGCTACTACTCTCTAGCTCCCGCGACAGGACTAGTAGGAGTCGCTACAACATACAGTGAATAGGTACAAAAGTATAAAAATAGGTACATACAGTACATTCCTATATATGCCCATTATACTATCATAAAAGCATTATTATTCACCCAAATTTTTAGATTCCGAAAAAAACAAACTTTTTATTTGTTTACATACAAGTGTGTACTATACGTATGCACGTATTGTTTTTTAGTGATTTAAAAAACACGAGAGTAACTGACAATGGGTGAATCGGTGAATGATTAGTGCTTTCCTTATAAAAAAACTGTCGTCGATATCTAAAGCATCAAAATCTGAATGTGAATATTACACAAATGTCAACATCTTGCACTAACTGACTAATAACTAAAACTGGCGGATACCAGTATCTACCGGACTCAAAGTTTGAACTTGTGTCTTTAATTGAACATTAAATGTGTAGTAGTGATTTACGTTTTTTAACTAATATAAAGCTTATATGATTGTACAGCTCAGTTTAGGTTGAATAAAAGAGTGAGGTGACGGACAGTGGCGGTTGAAAAACTTGACCCGTCCGCTCACGTCTAGTTCGGAAATTTCTTGTCAGTGACATTTCATCAGTGGCACTCCAAGCAAAATGCATATTAAACAGGTATTAAGTGTAACCTTTATTTGGTGTTTTTTCTTTTTTTAATCCAATGAATGTTGTTAATTTAGTAAGCAAATGTATGTAATGTGTGTATATTTTTTAACTTGTGTGGTAGGTTATCATACAAGGCTTTAAAAGCTACAGAGAGCAAACGGTTATAGAACCTTTCCATAAAGGTCACAACGTTGTGGGTAAGTTTAATTACTGTTTATTATTGGTATTACTTTGTACTTTGAGAGCATCACTTAAGGATTCCATTCCTTCCGGTGTAATGGTATTCTTAGATGACCATTGTAGTTTATTAGCCGTGCTATTAGTTAAAGTGAATTTAAGTTTGTTTTTTTGCAATTTAAATCTTCTTTAATATTTTCTCGGTGCTAACTTTTTTGTATAGTCGGCAGAAATGGATCGGGAAAGTCTAATTTTTTCTACGGTAAGTATTCTTTGTTCCTTAAAAAGCTAAATTTATTATCTGTACCCTGTGTTTGCGCTGTTTGTCATTTGTGATAAGGATCAGCATTTAATTTTGTTAATTTTGTTTCTTATTTCACAGCAATCCAGTTCGTCCTGAGTGATGAATTCTCACACTTACGTCCCGAACAACGTCAAGCGTTGTTACACGAGGGAACAGGCCCCAGGGTACTTACCGGGTTTGTGGAAATAATTTTTGATAATGCAGATGGAAGATTTCCAGTAAGTTGAAAAATAACTTTACTTGTTTTTCTTTGGTTTTTTAAAGTTGTTTAAATAACGATTAAACTCTTTTTACAGATTGATCGTGAGGAAGTGTTTCTTCGACGCGTTATTGGAGCCAAAAAGGATCAATATTTTCTAAACAAGAAAATGGTTCCTCGTAATGACGTTGTGAATTTGCTGGAATCTGCTGGATTTTCGAGATCTAATCCATACTATATCGTAAAACAAGGAAAAGTAAGTTTCTTGATTAAATTTTGTTTATTTGCCAGTTATTATATTACGTGCCATAATAAATGCAATTTGGGTTTCTTCTAGATCAACCAAATGGCAACCGCCCCTGATTCACACAGATTAAAATTGTTGCGTGAAGTGGCAGGAACCAGAGTATATGATGAACGCAAGGAAGAATCTAAAGCTATTTTGAAAGAAACAGAGGGGAAGAAGGAAAAAATTGATGAATTTTTGAAAACGATAGAAGAGCGTTTGAAAACGTTAGAAGAAGAAAAGGAAGAACTTAAGGAGTATCAAAAATGGGATAAAAAACGCAGAGCGTTGGAATATACAATTCATGATAGAGAATTAAACGACACCAGAAAAAAATTGGAGGAACTGGAAGCAAGACGGAAAAAGTCGGGACAGGGTTCCGAACAACTACGGTCAAAGCTTCGAGATGCTGAAAAGAATGCTAAGCAGGCTTCCAGGGAACTCAAGGAAATACGGCAAACGGTTAATCAAGCCAAGGAAGAGAAACAGGCTATCCAAATAGAATTGCAGCAGCTTATGCAGGAAAAAGTATGCACGTTATATAACTCTAATCTAATGTGTATGAAATTTTATTGGAAAATTTTATTTCGAACACATCAAAATATGGTTTACTGTCATTTTAAATAGACAAAATTAGAGAATAAGGAAAGGGATCTTGACGAGGAAATGTGTGGCGACAAAAACTCTAAAAAACGTGCAGAACAAGAGTTGGAAAAACTTAACGCTACCATCAAGCAGAAAGAAGAGGAGTTACGCCGGGTGAAACCTGAATATGAAGAGCTGAAAAAGAAGGAAGAAACAATTACTAAAGAGTAAGTGAATATTCTGAATAGTCGCTGTTAATTAGTTTGTTAGCATGTTTTCAAGGTATCATTTTATCGATTTCCTATTTCCAGACTGGCTTTAAAAGAACAAAAAAGGAAGGAACTTTATGCTAAGCAAGGAAGGGGCTCTCAATTTACAACAAAAGATGAGCGAGATAAATGGATTACAGGAGAGTTGAAGTAGGAAAAATCTTTCTTTTTAACTCATACAATATATATATTATAGATTCAAAAGGTCGTAATTTTTATTTGGTGATATTTTTTAATTTGCAGAATGTTGAACAAACGTATCAAGGACAAAATTGAAGACATTGACAGATTAACAAAAGAGCTGGATACTGATGCCAGAAGAAAAGTTGATTTAGAAGATGACGTTGAGGTAATTTGCTTATTGTTAATAGAATCAAACAAAGTGTTGATTTCTATTTGATACATGGTATTTAAACTTTGATTATTGTTCTCATTTTTTAATAGCGAATGTCGGGGGAAGTTGAAAGTTATAAATCTAGCATTGACGACTACAACAAGAGATATTACGAGTTGAAAAAGTCTCGCGACCAGTTGCATTCAGAAAGAAAGTATGTCATTTTTCAAAATATTAACATTTCGTTTATATGCTAGAAACTTACTATTTATGTAGATTTTCATAGTGAGTTGTGGAGAAAGGAAAGCAGCTTACAGCAAAGTCTCAGCTTGAAAAATGAAGAGATGAACAAATGCGAAGGTGAATTTCGTTCTATGGCTGGAAGAGAAATATTTAATGGCAGAAACAGTGTGTTACAAGTGCTGGAAACTTTTAAAAATCATTTGAAAAATGAAGAGATGAACAAATGCGAAGGTGAATTTCGTTCTATGGCTGGAAGAGAAATATTTAATGGCAGAAACAGTGTGTTACAAGTGCTGGAAACTTTTAAAAATCGTAACGGATACGAACATATTGTAAGAGGTTATCATGGATTGGTACTGGAAAATGTTCATTGCGATCAAGGCACTGAGACAGCGGTGGAAGTTACAGCAGGAAAGAGGTGAGTTGAAATATACCGCACGTTGCTAACATGCAGCTTTGAAAAATGATTAGCCTTTAGCAAAGTCTTTATTCTTTGTTTTCAGATTGTATTACCATATTGTTGAAACAGATGAGATTGGATCTATAATTTTGAAAGAGTTTAATCGTCAGAAACTTCCCGGAGAGGTGAACTTTATGCCTCTGAACCGCCTCATGGTGGCAAATATCAACTACCCAAAAGATCATGTAAAAACAAGATTTATACATAGTCGATTAGGTGCGCGTTATCCATTAGAAAATCTTTATTAGCCTTTATTTTTTGTTTATCCGTACAGAATGTAATTGAAATGGTCAGAGTAATCAAGTACGATGATAAGTACGACAAAGCTGTCCGACACATTTTCGGAAAAACGCTTATTTGTCGTGAACTGGAAGCCGCTGTGAAAACGGCGAAACAGCACAAATTTGATTGTGTAACTTTAGATGGAGATAAAGTTGCAAGTAAAGGTGTTTTAACTGGTAAGTTATCAGCAAGCTACTATATTAAATCAAACTACTACCTGATCTTACAAGGATACATATTATATTTGTATCGAACTAATGCTTAATTAATTGTTTTAAAGGTGGGTATTACAACACGTCCAGGTCAAGCTTAGAAATTCAGAAAAGACGTGGGTCTGTACAATCTGAGAAAAGAAATTTGGAATCACAAATGTCCGACTTAAAGCGTGAACTCTACACAATCGAAGAAAAAATTAAGGAAATTGGAGCTGAATTGCAGAAAAATGAGACTAAAAACAGCAAAATTAAGTATGTGTGTAAATTATTACGATTTTTAATACATGGATAGAAAACTGAATGTACATAAATGTCTTAATAACAATAATTTCCTAATAATATAATAACTGTTTTTCGTCTTATTTAGGGACACGTTTGACAAAGTAAAAACTGACATCCGTCTCAGTAAGGAGAAAGTTAGCTCCATTGACAGATCTCGACAGTCGAAAGAAAGATCCTTAAGTCAGCTCAAGTCAAATTTGGAAGCTCTTCAGTCTACAAAGGAAGGATTTGAAGCTGAACTCCACCAAGAATTATTGTCGAGTCTTTCGGTAGCCGATCAACGTGAAGTAGACATTCTCACTGATCAAATTCGTCAGCTTACAAAGGAGAATAAGGAGACATTTACGAGAAGAATGCAGAAAGAAGCAGAGAAGAACAAATTGGAAAACACACTGAACAATAATTTGATGAGGTGTGTTGTGATGATGAGAAATTTCCGAAATTGGTGTAGTAGTATGGTGCTAGGTATGTGTTAGACGAAAAAGCGTTCAATATTTTTAAAAATGTTTTTCCAGGCGACGAGATGAGTTAATTCAAGCCCTTCAGGAAATTTCTGTGGAGGATAGGAGACGTGATTTGGACAACTGTAAATCTGAGTTGAAGAGCGCAGAACAGAAAATTAAGACATTGGAAAAAACCATGGGTCAATCCGACAGAAAACTAAGTGAATTCACTTCGAAAGTAAGTGCTGTTATTCTTCTCATTTCATGTTATTCATCAAGGATAACTAACTAACGTTTTGATCCTTGGATAACAATCTTTAATTTTTTTTTTTTAGATGAAAGGTGCACAGGAACTCTTGGAAAGACACAAAATAGAAGAACGGGAATGCCAAGAAAAAATTAACGAGGATTCAAAAGATTTGGAGAAATTAGCTACCAAACAAAACACATTGCAGCAAAAAATTCAAGAATGTGTCAAAAAGATTCGTGAATTAGGTTCCATACCGTCAGAAGCATTTGATAAGTACCATAATGTGGCAATGAAAAGCCTTTACCAACAACTCGAAAAGGCTAATCATCAGTTGAAACAGTACGCTCATGTGAACAAGAAAGCGCTGGATCAATTTATGTCATTCTCAGAACAAAAGGAAAAGTTGGTTGCCAGAAAGGAGGAGTTGGATGTTGGGTATGTTTATCAAGGCAGCTTAGTTTAATTTATCGTCATTTATACTTTTTTTGGTCAAGTGTGAAGTTAAAAATTCAAAGATTTAAATCACTTTAAATCCTTTTTATAGGCACGACAAAATCAGAGAACTGATGGATCATTTAGAGCATCGAAAAACTGAAGCCATCTTGTTTACTTTCCGGCAAGTGTCAAAGTACTTCACAGAGGTATTTGGAAGGCTTGTACCTAGTGGGCATGGTCAATTAGTAATGCAGACTGGTAACAAGGAAGAGACAGAGCTACCGTCTTCCTTAGAGGTTGGTTTATATTGACATTGATTTTTTTGTTTTTCTGGCTTTACTATTTTAATTAAGAAACCTGTTTTCATGTTTTCTACATTTTAATATTTTTTAACGTATTAAAGGGTGTAAATTCGGATAACTTCTCTGGTGTTGGAATTCGAGTAAGTTTCAGTGGAAATACTGGAGCAGAAATGAAAGAAATGAATCAACTTTCCGGGGGACAAAAATCTTTGGTTGCGTTGGCCCTCATTTTTGCAATTCAGAAATGTGATCCTGCACCATTTTACCTTTTCGATGAAATCGATCAGGTACGTATTTACATTCATTTCATTACATTACTATTATTAGCTTTCATTGTGATTTGTGTTTATTGTAAAATATTTCACCAGGCTTTGGACGCACAGCATAGAAAAGCTGTTGCTGATATGATTCATGAACTATCTAAGGATGCACAGTTTATCACTACCACATTTAGACCGGAACTGTTGGAGAAGGCACACAAATTTTATGGTGTAGTTTTCAGGAACAAGGTTGGCACTTTTACACTCATGCAGTTCATACTATAATTTTGTATCACTTTCTATTAGCCATTTTCTATGTATACTTTTGCAAATAATTAATTTTTAATTTCTTTACTGCTTTAGGTTTCCCATGTTGACTGTGTTAATCGAGACAAAGCATACGATTTCGTTGAAGATGACACAACCCATGGATAAATTTGAGGATCTATGTACATTTTTTGAAACTTTTTACTCATTGTACATAGCAGCACTAGTGCATATATTTTACACATCTACAATGGTAGACTCTAAATATGTAATTATGTAATATATTGTAATTGTTAAGTGACTATTGCATTGTTAAGCAAAAAGATTTTTTAAGTCTGTGACAAAAAAGGTTTACAATTTTTGAATTTATATCTATACATAAAGAGCTCAAATCGTCCACTTGTTAAGTACCATTCTATTAATTACTTACTGCTGCCACCATTGAATGATCCGCGGATATTCTGGGTTGAGTGATCAACTTATAAATACAAGTCTTATTTTTTTACATTGGGAGCGAACTATTTTCGTGACTGTCTAGTGTTTGCATTTTACAACGGTGGAAAAGTTACATGCAGACATTATTGCGAATGATCCGTTTTGTATATGTAAAAATACAAAAAGTAAGACGTTTTATTGTTAATCATGTTCGTCAACCCAGAATGTCTGCTGACCATTCAATGGTAGTAAAGTAATCAATAGATGCACCTTAACTAGTATAAAATTTGAGCAATCGATACAGCATAACCAAACCAGCAAATATTGTGTAAAATTTAAAGTAATATAAACATAATTTCAGTAATGTGCAAGCATTAGATATTTTAATTTCCATACGATGTAAAAAATAAGTAGTAGATGCATTCTTTTTTGACGAAGGCAAACTCATAGGTATAGATTTTTTAATAAGGTTGTACTTTGAAATATTACGCGTTATTGTATTATAATTTATTTTGTATAGTAGTTTTTACGTGGGAATTTCTGACGTTGAATAAAAATTTAAATATTTGTTTTGAAAATAGCAATTACGTATGGGATGATTGATTATGATCATTTTTTTGGTAATTTTCATACTCTAAGGTTGTAGTAATTTATTTGCACAGATAACCCTTACGGATAATGTGAAGACGGCACATCGTCAGCATCACCATCGTGTCAGTGTCATTGTTTGCCCTATCCATCAACCTGAGCCTACTAAGAAGCTTCCTGTCTTGGGGTGGGGTATTGGTAGACAACCGCTAGTTATCAGCTGAAAATGTTGTTAAACGTGCTTATTGCTGGTAATTTTTCTTGCATTGAGTTAGAGATACAATGCGAGTCGCATTATGCGACACATACAACTACAACATACGTATTGGAGTATTACGCACAAAGAGTGAGTGTTCTGTATTTGCACATATCCAACAAACACTAAATGTTGCATCATCGTCGGTTCTGTCTCGAACGTTTTTAAAATCGATAAGTTAACGAAAACAAACTGGACAGTTTAATTTTGCTGCAGTTCGTACAGTTTTCAAGTTGTCGTTGCACAGAAAAGGTTGAAATTACCTGCTTTGTTTGTAGCAAATAAATTTATTGGTGAAAGTGAACCTATTTAATTTGTTCAGTGGCATTTTTAAAACACAAATTCGAATGTCAACTCTACTTCTAAACACTGCTTTAAGGTTGCATTATCGACATTAAAGGTAAGGTAAGCATGCAAAATTTTTATTATGTCATGCCTGTCATTACTTTTGACTTTGTTTAAGTCGGAGGAGGTCACTTTTACCGTGCCATTTGTCAGTTTGAAACTAGTTTACCATTTCATTAGAAAAGTGTAGTCTTGTTCCAAATTTTTAGACATTGAAGCAGGGGCCCATTTTCTGTCATAAGCACCATGTCAGGGAGTTCCGAAGCAAAACTCATTTACTTCCACTTGTCTGTCAAATTTTTTCATGAGTACAAGTGGATTTATGATTTCAAAGCAACACGAATTCTGGAAGACAGTGTAATGCAGTCTATACCATTGAATTTCCAAGAATATTTCAAAAGTCTGGAAGATACTAGCGAGAAATTTCGTGAACTGTTGATTTTGAAGGATCATGTTAGTAAATTGCGAAGTATTTGCATCTTTCTCTTTTTTTATTTTTGAAAGCCGTTTTGCATTTATTAACTAGCATATATTATATTGTTCATTTAGGATGACTGGCCACCGGGAATAAGTAAATTTGTAAGAGATTGCATTCATCTGAAGAACTTGTCTGAAAGATTTCAGAGCAGCTTCGAATCAGAGACTTCTACTGATGCATTGATTAGCTCTTCAAAGTCGAAATTGAAGCTGCCCAAGAAATGGAATCCAAAAAAGTATTTTGAGGTTATTCATGTTGGAAACTTTGTTGGCGAAAAATGCAAAGCTGAAAAATGTGACGCTGTTATTGACATAGGAACTGGCCTCGTAATAGCTGATACTTTTAATCTGTAAAAGTATATTGATTTTCACAGTTGCAGTTACAGTCGCAGTACAATTACATGTTGATAATATTTTATTGCCTGCAGGGATATCTCTCTCGACACATTGCATCTCAATTTCAGTTACCGGTTATAGGCATAGAAAGCGATGCTTCACGAGTTAAAACAGCCACAAATGAATTTGTTACGACCAATTCTGCCGATTCATCAGTGTCCCAACATAAATATGTTTGTTTAAAAGTCACTGAAAACATATCTGAAGAAATTAACCCTTATGCGGAGAAATATAAGGATGTATGCGTTACTGCTCTTCATGCATGTGGAGATCTAACTCCGTGGTCATTAAGACATTTTGCTAGAACGGATACATGTAGGATGCTTGCAGTGGTGCCGTGTTGTTATCATAAGATGAGTTTGAAGGCAGCAAATTTTCCAATGAGCTCTTGTCTCAACTCAGCATTGCAGAATTATGAAGACACAACATTTTTGAAAAATCAATGGCTCTGGAGACTTGCAAGTCAGCGCTCGGGGAATAAATTTCTTAACGATATAAATAAGGAAACAGAAAATTTGTTTTTTAGAGCCATTTTGGAGAAAATTTGCACAAGTGGTTAGTTTCATGTTTATTTAATATAGCAATGCTTAGAGTTGTGAAGTTGTATACATGCATACCTACTTACATAAAGTACTTGTCTTTTGCAGAAAATTTGCTCCTAAAACGGAGGAAGCGTAATTTGCACGATAGCAATCATGAAACATTTTGTGAGTATTTAGAACAAACCTTTGGTGCAAACGGAGGGTTTGATCTGTTCAGGGAGGACTGCAAAATAGATGAACCAGAACTAGGTGAAATGCGTCGACTAATGCTGTTGCAGTATAATCAGGTTTTAATAATTACCTAATATGCATGCATTGTCAGAGAGTGTAAAGAGCAGAAAATGTTTCCGTTAATAATGACTTAAGCAATTTATACTTGCATTACTATTTAGCTAAAGTCTTGGAGTCAAATTATTACTGGAATTGTCGCTCTGCAGGGAGCAATTCAGAAAATTGCAGAGGACATGGTTTTAATAGACAGACTAACGTACATAGAAGAACAAGAAAATATAAAAGAAGCAGGACTTGTTAAAGTCATTCCTGACGATGTCTCTCCACGTGGCATGGTGCTTTTTGGAATCAAAAAGTGACCTCTGTTTGATTGTATAGCTTATCGTTGTATACGATTTTAATTTATTACGTTAGTATTTAAATCATTTCTTAATTTTTTTGCTATAGGGCTATTTCGTCGTCTTAATGAATGTCTTCGCCAAGAAAATTTATAGCATAGGATTCTTTTTCAATATCACAAGAAATTTTTCAAATAAATCCCAATTGAGGGATCTCCTGATAAAAATGCCAAAGGAAACCGCTCACGTTCCCATTCTGAAGGAAGTACGGAAAGTGAAAAAGGAGAACTTGGTTAAGTACCCTGCCGGAATAATTATTCTTCAGGTATTAGGGAATGGAGCTAAAGGTGCTCCTCGCTCACTTTATGTCTTCACGGATCAAACTAGATACTTGTTCAATTGTGGAGAAGGAACTCAACGCCTTGCCCATGAGCACAAAATGAAGTTGGCAAAATTAGAGCATATGTTTATCACAAATAATTCTTGGGATAGTACGGGCGGACTGCCAGGAGTAGCACTTACAATTCAAGATATTGGAGTTCCCGAAATCACCCTTCATGGACCACCAAGAATTGTACGTTTAGATCATTTAATTTTACTTCGCTTAACGTCTTACTTACGTCTTAATTCGCAGCAATTTAATAATAGCATCAAATAATTGAACAGGAGAAACTTTTTGAGGGTACCAGGAGGTTTGTTGTCTTGAAAGACTTGAAAATAAAGGTAGCAAATATGTCGTCAGAAGGTTTTGAGGATCATATTCTACAAATTGATTACGTGAAATTACTTCCATCAGTGACGGGTGAACTAGCAGATAAAGGCAGTAGCAGTGAAGAAAGCGTTATTGAAGAGGATGATACCGATTACTATGCACCTATTAAAGGCTGTAAAAGACACCTTGAAATTACAAAGGATAGTGAAGAAGAGAAAACCAAAAGAACTAAAGTTGACGAAGATGAAGGCACGTCAGACACTGTGATGTGCTACATATGCCGACCACGCAAAAAGGAAGGAACATTACTTATTGAAAAATGTGTTGAAATGGGAGTCCCAGCTGGACCACTGTTAGGAAAGTTAAAAGCTGGTAACAATGTGACTTTACCTAACGGAAACGTTGTTAAAGCGGAGGATGTTCGAAGCCCGGATTGTCCTGGGCCTGTGTTTATAAGTTAGATTTAAGTAAATTTAACTCATGGCTTTTTGTACCTTTTGGTTGGAATGTATTGACATGTAGTTGTTTTGATTTTGCAGTTGTGGACTGTCCAGAAGAAAGCTATTTGGAATCTTTAATTAGCAACTCGAAACTTATGACATATCACAACCCTAAAAATACTGAAGATTTTCCCCACATTATTGTCCATTTCACACCTTCCAGAGTTCTTCTGAATCCCAAGTACAAGGCGTGGATGGAAAAGTTTCCGCATAGTTCCAAGCATTTGATGCTTAATGATAGCTGCACTGGCATGGGAAGTGAAGCTGTCCATCGAATTCAGCATAAGTTAAGTTTACTCGACGACAAAATGTTTCCTGCGTTGAATGAGAAAGGAGTCGAATTGTTTTATCCCTCGTCGGCGGAGTCAAATATCAATCAATATGATGTAAATCAGAAGCCGGAAATTTTGAAGGAGTTTCAAGTACCGATTGTAATGGGCAGTACTTTACTTAAATATAATTTACGACCTACTACTGAATTAGACTGGTAAGTAGGAAAACTTTAGCCATTACAGTAAATGTGTCATATTTGAAGGCATTTTATTTGTGTTTAATTTCTGGTTTGAATTGGTTCCAGTGTTTCCTCCTTAGTTATCAATAAAGATGAAAATATCCGTGAGGTGTTACAAGTAGAAAACTTTTCTTCTGTACTGGAAAACATGAAAAGTAAAGTAAATTCTTTGAAATGCGATGACGCAGATATTTATCCTGAATTTTTATTCCTTGGTACTGGATCGTGTATCCCCAATAAAACACGAAATACTAGTGCCATACTGGTTCATACGGAGTAAGTAAAACTTTGCAATGAATCTAGTTTAACGCTTTATATTACTAAATAATCTTGGTAAAGAGTATAAAACGGATTTTTATTTTTTAGTCCATCTAGTTGCATCTTAATGGATTGTGGGGAGGGCACGTACGGACAATTGGTTCGGTTTTTCGGAAATGAAAATGTCGATGAAGTGTTGTGCAAAGTGAAAGCCATTTATATTTCACATCTCCACGCTGATCATCATATTGGACTTGTTCAAGTGATAAGAAAGCGTTACGCTGCCCTAAAGGAACGGAATATTCCACCATCCCCTGTATACTTGTTGGCACCGCATCAGATTCAGACGTGGCTTCATCTTTACAATAAATTTTTTGAAAAAATAAAGAATGCTTATCAACTAATACCTAATATAGAATTGCGCCTTAACCTTGACGCAGCACAAGATAGCGTTTTTGCGTCAGAGGTAAAACAGCTTCTAGGGTTGCAACAAATTCGATGCCTTGAACGCAATGTTTAATGAAGACGTGGAGGAAATGGAGCAGAAGACGATTAGACGACTGAAGCGGAAAGAGCTGGAGTCAATGAATTTGAAACAAGCTACTAGATAAAATTAACCGACCTTGTGTGCTAGTATAAGAATTTGATAATACACGCAGTGTGACCCCTTTATTGTTATTTATTGTTAAATCTTTAATAAAACTATTTAAAGTCTATTACTTTTTCTAAACATTTATCAAATGCTATGTACTATCGAATAGTCTAATTACATCTACGCACAATTTTTAACATTGAAATAAAGCAATTCTAAGAGCAAGCGTGCGCTAGCTCTTTCATAGATTATATATAGCTTTCACCAACTTTTAAAATAACTATTTTTTATTTTCTGACTAAAACATTGTAACAATCCAAGTTTGAAAATGTAACAATCCATCATCACCAACATTTCTTGTATTACTTCAATTTTATTTGGCAACAACAAGCTCAGGATTTTTAAGGTCATAATGTATAATAATAATAATATGGAGGAGATTAAAAATATATTATAAGCTGTATTGTAGTAGCATGCTGTTCACTTACATACTTGTATTATAGCAGCATTTATTACGATTTATTGGTATATTCAAACGGGGAGTTCGTCTTTTTGCATCTTTTCTGCCAGGATTTCTTTCTAGTCGTATTACTCGTATTGAATGATTATACATCTTTCATGTTGATGGTAAAGTCCAAATGTCATTTGGGTTCGGACTGCTCAACACTTTCTTCAACGACAGGTAACGACGAGGATTTTACAAATGTTTTGATTGACCGTGGACTCAATCTACTATACTTATTACTAGAGTTGGTTTGCTCATTATTGTCTGGGCCGCAATTAGTGCTTGTCGATGGGGTAGCGCTATCCAGCGATTTTGCTTGATGCAAGCTTGTGTGAGTGTCCGCTGCTGTTGCAATAATGGAGCTGGTGGCAGGCTGGGTGGAGGTTGATGATGAGGATGACGCGACTGGTGCTGGAGTGATCGTGACAAAGTGCTCTCCAACGGTTTCCTCTGAATATGGCATCCTGGAAATTACGGATTTGCTGGAAACCGGTGCAACATAATAGTTTGAGCCTTGATCGAGACTAAACTGTCTTCTGAGACCACGCGTTGCTGGTCTTCCATTAAGTAGTTGATGTGCAACCTGTGAGAAAGCATTTTAGAAAAAACCGTGAGTACGAGTATACATATACGGCTACATGTTTTCACGCAATATACTTATTAGCTGATTTTCCTCCAAACATGTTTTATGTTGTGTGCAATATATATGTGTGTAGGTATATTATGGCTTTTTGCTTGTGTTAGTAAAGCTTCTGAGGTGGTATAAAAAATTTTTGTACTTGTTCAGAAGGTGAGAGGCAACGCAAGGATTCCCCTTGAATTAACGCAAAACCAGCTCCGCTTGGTTTACTCGATGGATCCAGCAGCCTGTTGTTAGTCGTTATTTCATGAGAGCTGGAACGTCTTTCTCTGAACATTGCTCTTGAAACCTTAAATTGTTCGTCTTCGCTTGGGTACTTGCCTGTCCTTCCGTATATTATAAGTCGCTCATCCAACCTGAGTAAAATGTAAACGTCTTTTTTTTAAATTTGCTTTTAAATTCCAATTTACTTTCTTACATTTAAAAGTCATTTTATGATTAATTTAATAAAAACGATGTGCAGTTTACATACCCGTGACTTTCCCTGTGTACATCAAAAGAGCAAAAAAATAGCAGTATGAAATCAATGAAAATACCGTCAGCGTAAAAAATGTTGTGAATTAATTATACTTACTGAACATACTTTGGGTCTGGTGGGACAGGCAGCTCTTTGTCAAACCCCTCCTTGCTTAGCAGCCAATAGGTTGGCATTTTTCCCTTTCCTTTTATTTCGGTGTTGCCCCTATAAATCACATATGTAGGTATTTTTTTTATAAAGAACCTCTCACACAATGCATGAGTCATGAGTCGGGAAACGTTACATGAATTTATAAACCACACATACCGAAATTCAATCTTGTAACCGCCGATGGTATCCAGTTTTTGCTTGGTGTCTTCAGAAATATGTATTCTCCAAGGCGCTCCTGTAGACTCCATGCGTGAGGCAGTATTGACAGTGTCTCCAAACAGACAGTAACGAGGCATTGTGAGACCAACAACACCAGCACAACAAGGACCTTGGTAAGTGAAAGTTGGTAAAAGCAACAACTTGGTTAATTTCACTTTCAGAGAGCAGCACTTACAAAAAAAGTTTGCTCAACTTAACCAGTGCTTTCACTGGCACATCCTTTTTAAAACCATAATAATAGCAATAATGGTAAAAACGTACTAGATATATTCAATTTATCTTTAATACCTGTATGCAATCCAATCCGAACTCGAAGCGATGTATATGGTAAATGTCGAATACGAAACTTTCCACTTTCATGTAGCAGATCCAATGCCATTGTTGCAATGTGATCAGCGTGATCTGGACTACGTATTGGAGCTCCCGAAACACACATGTACGCATCCCCAATCGTTTCAACCTTTCCAAAATTTTTGAAGAAGAAACAATTAGGCATGTATAAATTGGGTATGGTTCAGTAAACAAAGACTAGGAAAAGAAAGCTAGACAGGCCTTCCAGGAAATTTTCCAACTGCATAAAAGGAAAGTGAGTTGTAATATGCTTTTACTAAACAACTACACAAAGTACTATGTTGGTACTCCTTCCAGCACAAACTAAGTAGCCATTTTACTGTATAAGAGAAAGCCACAGTAAACGTTCATCTGGTGATTTTTTCTTACTTTCTCTCAAACAAGCTTATAGACATACAAGTTGTTCGTTCACCCCGCAGTGCCAAACTTACATTTTTGATACGTATGCTCACCAACCAACAAGCGTATTGTATAGGTATGTATACATAAATGGACAGTTGGTTGGTTCCCTGGAAGAAGACAGAGAGAATACTTGAACAGTTTGTTGTTTTTTTTACCTTGTATACATTATAATCATTGATTGTGGCATCGAAACAGGTATACAAGTCGTTTAGCAAGTCGACCACTTCAAAGGGAGTTGAGTACGCTGAAATGGTCGTGAAACCAACAATGTCCGAAAAGTATATGGTCACTTCAGAAAATTCCTCTGGATCAACCGGAAGGCCCAGCTTTAATTTTTCAGCAACAGTGCTGTTTTGTAAGTAGATAAATAAAAAAGTGAAAGTTGGTTATGTCCCAAATTTATATATATGGATGTGGCGACACATTTATTTTTCATAGGTGGTACACAATTTACAACGTAAAAACACAGAGCATGGAAAACTTTTTCCTTTTATAATATAATAATAATGATCATTTCACAACAGCGGCAGGATCTGGTATGCTCTGGCATGATAGGATGTAGGTTTCAACATTTAAAGATGAGAGTAAGAAAGGAAAAGGAGTGTTAAGGTTTGCAGCTTGTTTTCACTATGCTTTCCATGAGGAAATAAAATTGTAAGTGTAGACATAAATAATATAGATATTTGATAGGTGTACACAAAGAGAAAGTACCTCGGAAGCATTCTGTTCAACAGTTGTTCTGTTTTCTTCTTCTCCAAATCAAGTTGTTCGGTTCGCTCCCGAATTAGTTCCTCTAAATTATTACTGTACTTTTCCAGCATCTGAAACATGGTGTCCACTATGTTTGCTTTCCTGCACAGTGTGGTAACAAAATAAAATATTATCATCATCAGAAATACTCCATTTACTTTGGAAGTATTTATGTAAAGAATACTTTAATGCTAGCAGAGTGTGCCAAAAGCTAATATGCTGCGCACAAGCCAACAAGAAATGCTGCTGATAGTAAAATTGATTGTAGAGAAACAAAGAATGAAAAAGAACGCAAAAATGATAAATCTTATAAAACCAATTATTGAAGTTTAACAGAATATTCATATCCTCCCTCATTCGCCATATAAAAGTTAGATGTTCGCTTTATCGTTATTGAAAAAGTTACAGTTTATTCATACACATACCCAAAGTAAGTTAACTACCTATAAATACCATCTCTGTGAAAATTTGTTGATTGTAGCTCCCCGTCATGAAATGCTGCACATGCTAATAAAAAAAGCTTATATGTGCACAAGCGGAATAATAAATATTGCTTTGATATGTTTGTGGATTTCATTACGAATTCTGTGAACTCAAAGTAATAATTTCTAAAAAAAAATATTTTTTTATTATTTGATTCAATTTTTGTAAAGAGTAGGTAAAGTAAAGGGTAGTTGCCCTTTGGAGTTTCGAAATATCTACTGGTATAGTCCTATATAATATTTTCTTCATAATCAAATGTCTGGTAAGTATAGTACACCGCTTTTTTAAACGTTATTTCACAATTACTGAAAAAGACATATGCATTAAAGCCCACGACTTCTTTTTGGAAGAGTAGCACTGAGAAGCAGTTGATATTCTTCCTGATAGCAAGCTTTCAATGAAAATACAATAAAATTGAAAAAAAATATAGGAAAAAAATAATGAACCATAAAATCCCCACAGGTTATATTGGAAGAGGAGGAAAATGCAATACTGTTTGATGTAGTGGTGGTTGGTACATGGAAATGGAAGAAAGCCATATAATAATAATAATAATATAGTGGTAAAAACGCGGAGACAGCAAATTCAATTGGGGTGAAAGTTGTTAGTTTTTTGATGGTTTTGTGGATAGTAGTGCTACCACATACTACTACTACTATCAACGTTCCTTTCCTATTTCATGTCTCAAGGGCATAAAAGCCACAAACAAAACTGTCAGTTTTCAGTTCACTGAAAGTATGTAGTAGTAGTAGCAGCATTTCACAAAAAAAAACGAAAAGAAGAAAAAAACATTGGAAAGGTGTACTTCTTCACACCGGCATTAAATTGGGTGCATTAGGCGTGCACAGCAAACTGATACAAAAGAATTTCTCAGGATGTCGAGTGATCGAGTGAAATGAAACAAAACTGGCCGTAGCTGTAAATAAATATACAATAAATAGAAACTCTTTCGGCTGTGTAGTTTTTTTGCTTGTTTGTTTGTAACAGTTTCCAGATTGTGTATCATCATCACTCGCACAGTTCAGTTGTATAATTCAAAAATGTAAGCTCAAAGGAGGATTCCCAACTGGAAAATATAAAGTACCTCCTCATGCTAAGAGAATTTCACCTTTTTTGGTAAACATATTATGGTTAGAAATTTGGCAAGAACAACAACAAAAGTTTTTTTTTGGTGAATCACTGCGGTTGTAGTTCAATGCAATTCCCTGTATTACAATACAATACAACTCATAATAATGGAGAAAGCAGAAAGTTTGGCATAATAAAAATGGTATTATGGAGAGTAGACATTAACCTAACTGAAAATCCATTACATCAATACACCTTTCACTTTTATTTTCTACTGACGTATCGCATCGGTATCCAATCACATCACATTACTACACTAATCCCTAACTAAAACCAGGACATGATGATGATGATGTGAGCTACGACGAGAAATTGTACACACACACAAGCCATAAAGCGCTCGTTGAAAATGCGGTTGCACACAAGGAAATAAAATAGCGTTGTAACATAATATAATAATAAAAAATAGATAAGCAATGTGTACGCACTTGCATTTATATGTTGTACATCGCCAATTTACTCAATTCCCTATTCTGACTATTATATATACCGCTATAAAAATGGAGAGGAATAATAATAATAATAATAAAGTGGTACTGGCTGAGTGAGTGCTGTAGAAAATGTGGTCTTTCCACTCTACTTTAGTAAAAGTATACCTAAACCCTTTATTATAGCTAACTCTAGATGCTTAAGCGTAATTGAATTGGTAGTGCACTAACAAGAAAAGAATAACGAGGAGTATTAAGTAGGGAAAGTGCGGTGAAAGGAGCAAAAGCAGTAAAAAAAAGAGAACCCATTGTATGTGGGAAAGTTAACCTTCCATGGTTGAGGGTTTTGAAGAGGTCGTGGATGACCGTGAAATCTGGTCGCATGTCAGCCAGTTCCGCCCAACATTGCCGCATTATATTAATAGCTTCAGGTTGAGCTAGATTCTTGCTCACAGAAGGTCGAATCAAAGGTGGAGGGTTTTTCACTTTCTCTAGGATTTCTATGAATAAAAAACGGATATCGAATTATTGCCATTGTGTATGTAATAATGTATAATAGTAGTTTAGAGAGAAAGAGAGAGAGAGAGAGTCTGGAATAATTTCATTTTCGCATTCTTTACATTCCTCAAAAGTGTTTCTTTTGTGAGAGAAAACATTGTAGTAAATTGTGTAGCGAAAATTATTGTATGTCACTATATGGCTGTAACATGAGCTAACATTAGTAGAGGTACTTACGCGTACACACATATAAAGAGCATTTAAACTGAAAAACACGCCAAAATTATACAAATAATGTTGAATGCTGGCATAGTATTCATGTCAAGAGCATGCGGCACGTATGTATATGGCTGAACATTACTTGTACAAAATTTTTAAGTATGTGGTAGCACCAGCCACCCTGGCAATATGGCGCTGCCATTGTACTTAAAAACAAACATTTTTATCTCTTTGTGGCTAGTGGAGAGAAAAAAAGACAGCGACGACATGACAAGGATACAACTAAAACTACACAAGAAAATTCTCTCTAAAATTCATGCCTCTCGTTTTACTACTGCTACAACTCTTATCAAAATATTACGTGAAATATACCTTCAGGAGAGAGTGTGAGCATACAGTAGGGTTCTCCTCGGACCAGAACCTCTTGCATGATTATGGCGAAACTGTATACATCTCCGGCCTGGGTTCCGTGACGTCTTAAACTTTCATCTCGAAGCAGTTCCGGGGCTGTCCAGAGGAGTTCTTTTGTATGAAAATGTCAAATTGCATTTGAAAAGTTTTAATTCGACAGAAACAAAAAGGAGAAAAGACACACGAGATGTTATTCTCTCAACGTAAAAAATATTATTGTACAATATGCGAGCAACTATGTTATCATTTTCTTTTGTTACAAGTTGAATGAAACATGCAATAGAAAAATAGGCACATTAATTTAGGTATCATCGTCATCCTACATAAAAATAATATTACACCACTTGCCTTTAGGACTTCGTTGGGCTAGTGTAAGACCTTGAGTATGGTACAAGGATAGGATTCCATAGTCGGTAATTTTTAACACCCATCGAGCGTCGATAACGCAGTTATAGGATGTAAGGAAGCCGTGAACTCTTACTAAACTCGAGTGAAGATATCGCATGCCCTGAAAGAAACAAGGTACAAATTACCTTTTTAAAAAATTATCATACATATTCATTATCATAACTAACAATATGTCTTAAACACCAGCCAAAAATTTGCACAGCTACTATAGAGTAAGTAGCAGCATAGAATTTCTATGAAAAAAAATACAAGTTGTTTCCAGCAAAATTAATTAAATTTTGTTTAGTTCTGATTACTACACCATATGAAATCACCACCATGGACGGATGTTAATTCAAAAAGTTTTTTTTTCACGGTGTGCTGTAAACCTTAAAAATAAATTTGAGTAGTTCATAAATGAACTCGTTGAATACGATGATTGTCAAAAATAATGGAGCAGTATAATAGAGAAAGTTCAACACTATAGTAGTAAGTAATGGAGAAATATTTAAAAAGATTTTTTTCTTCCGGATGAAAATAAGTTAAAAAGAGGTAAGTTGTGTTTGACTCTCCCCTCTTCGATATCAAAACTTGAAAGAAAGAAAGAAACAGGTTTTAAAAGGACAAGTCAGGTGGTTAAAGACTTCCTTTGATGAAAACTTGTTCATGATGATGATGATGATGAAGTCGATATAAAATAGTTGGTATGTATGCATGTGTGTGTGTGTATTGTATAGACAAAGAGAAAGTTTCATCTTGCTTACTTTCATCTTATTCGTAGAACAAAACGACCTCTTTCAACTTGCCAGCATAAGAAAGGGAAATGTGTGCTATTATACTGACATTGATGCTAGCAGCGATGGTGGTGGTGGTGGTAGTAGTGGTGTGGTAGTAAGTTTTCTTAAAAAGTTTTCGTCCCATTTATCTTTAATGGATCTTTTTCATACTTAATCAAATCCTCCTCTTTTTAGAAAGAATAATAGTAGCACAGGAAAAGTTTAAGAGTTTCATGGCAGTCAGCACTACATTTAACTATACAGAACAAAAAAATATAAGCATGCAACACTGGCTAGCAATGCTGGGTGTTTGACTTGGTAAATCATATTGAGCACAGTATAAATAAATGAATTGTAAACCAAAAGAAAGTACACAAAACTACTGACTGACTGATTCGTTTCAGTCAAGTGTGTCACCTTTTGTTGGTCATTTTACTAAAACAAAGAAAGTTTGCTGATAAAAATCGTTTGCAAAGGCATGTCAAAAATATTATTCAACCATATCACGCGTCACGCGGGTTCATTGAGCAAGAAAAAAAATGACACCATGTCAATGTCGCATTTCTACGTTCCTCACTCCTTCTATGCACTGTGTCAAAATAGGGGCATTGTGAAATGCTTTCTCTACTGTGAAAAGTAAGATTATACCACGTCAACACGCCTACACACAAACTTACCCGAACCAGATCAGTAAGGAGAGATAACTTAAACGCCCAGTCCAGCTTGATGTCTTGTTGCTTGATGATATCATGGAGCGAGCCTCTGCTACAGTACTCCCACACCATCGCAGGTATGCCTTCTGTGAGACAGCCTATTAACGCATTTATGTTCTCGTGCCGAAGGCCATGAATCTGAAGAAAAAGAAGAATAAAAGACAGCCGCAAGCTTTTTGTCAATAATTAAAATAGAACATTGCTTAAAAAGGTCAGTTAAATGTAAAACTTGCAGTGCGACCACATATACAGTAAAGTGGTATATTATTGAGTTCATTCTTTACAACAGTAAACCTAGTCGCGCCATTTTTTTCGTCAGCACATTTATTTAAAATTAAGGAGAGGTGCAACTTGCAAGGTCAAACACAGAGGGCAAGTGTAATGTAATGAATAGTGATGGGAAACTATTGTAGAAACCACATCCATAGTCACCTAGCTAAAGGCAACTTTTACAGTAGCATAGTTACGGCTGAATTTATTTATATGCTCAACATGGGCTATTTGACAACTCGCAATAAATAGCCAGGTGACTATGGATGTGGCCTTTATAATATCTACATGATTACATACATATACAGGTAGTGTATCTTACCGTCTCTATAACTGTCATAGCCTTTGCCTTAATTTCAAACGAGTTGGAAGGCTCTCCCAATTTCCTGAGGTGGACTAAATCCCCCTGTACCAGAACGCATTGCATGGTAAAGAAAATGGAAAGAGAAAGCATTTTTATTTTATTTATATGCCCATGTAACATACATATATTACACAAATTTCCGTATAATTTCCTCCAAAATAAAAGAGAACGACGCTTCTTTTTCTTAGTCATCCTCTGGGACAGGGACAAGCCAGAGAAGGAGACGCCTACAAAGCATAAATACTACTTGACGACGACGATAACGTCAGTCGGTCGGTCGGTGGGTAGACATCATCATCATTATCATTATTATAATCATCAACTCATTTTCTTCTCTTTATATTGTTATTATTATCCTGTTGTCAATGCACAAAGGGAAAAATACATTCCCCGGTAAATTGCATCATTTCATTTCAAAAGACTTCCTGAATTTCATAAATTAAAGGCAGGAATGTCCTAAATGGATCTTGTAATATGATAAGATAAGATGGTTCTAGCTAAAGGCATATTATCCTCATTTTCATAAATTCCTTTAGAAAAAAAATTGTACCACAAAAGACACAAAATTCTCTGATTTTCTGTACTGAGTGTAAGCAAGCATGTCGTAAGAAACAAAAAAAAAACCAAGAGCCTGGTGAGCCAAAAAGTTTGATCATATAAAGGTTAAAAAGTTTTTGGTAAACCACTACAAGTGTCTTAATGATGAAAGCCAAGACTCAAGAAGAAAGATGATGATGATAGTGATGATAAATACTTTGCTATTGTTTACTTATACTCTGCTGGTGATAAAATGCTAACAAAGGGAGAAGCGCCTATATCTTTTTGCAATTTACTACTTGTGTGTGTGTAAGTATATGGTATTGTGTGCGTAGTTAACCACATTCGAGCAAAAATAAAGAATTCTAAAAAAATATATATACCTAAACTCTATCCGACTATTAAATCTTATTTTTCTCCTATCATTATCTTTTTCCTGTATTTACAAATAAAAAAAATATCTAATGTAGCTATTACGTTATGTGTAGTGCGTACAACGACGCTCATCATCATATAAACGGTCCAACGGTTTTGATGTGCGGCCAGTGTAACCCACATAAATTGAATTTTCCCTTTAAGCCCTTCTCACTTTCGACCAAAAAAACACGTACGAAGAAGAAAAAAAGGAAAATTTGTACAGAAAGACTATGATATATACGTAGCTAGCCAAATGGTTGGTTGTTGTCTACAGCAAATAACAGTTTATTATTGTGAGATTCGATTTTCTTTGAGTACAGGTTACAAACGGAACGTTATCTTGACGGGAAGAATAGCAGATAAGAAACGCTCGTTGAATTGAGCTACCCCGTATTCAATTACTGCATTATTATCAGCTGTCTATCAAAGTAACTTTCACGACGAAAACGTCGACTAGTAGAGTGTAGCTGCTTTCACTACTACTTTACTATACTATTACTACTACCACCCTATTTCTAGTTCCACTCTTGAAAAAAAGCCCATCACCTCAAGCAAGGGCAGCAGCTTTAAGGACTTTCATCAAATTGAAAAAGAATTAGATTTCTGTGAGCAGACATTAATACAGTGGAAGCAGAGCGGCAGAAAACACACGCCACGCACGCTCTACTACTACTACTACTTCTACTATGCTGCTCTGTGTGCTTACCTTGTATCTCGCCTGATTTTCACTCAGAACTATTGAATCGTTTTTCATTGTTGTAACGCTTAGATGTTTCTTGAGTGGTCCGTACGAGCCTTTAATCAAGTCGGGTTTCTCGTTGGGGTGTTTTGAGTCAGTTATAGACCTTTCCGCCGTTGCATCTTCAGATTTGGATGCAGTCAGATTCTGGCACAGGGGAAAAATAGAAAATAAATTTAAATGAGACACAAGGAAAGGTATTACTAACAAAATTATCGTTTACTGAGAAGAGGAAGAAAAGAAAGAAAGCGTAATCGGTCAATTTATATTCCAGGTAACTTTTCCATATGTGTCATTACGGAGGTACACAAATTTCCGGTAATGCTGGGTACAAAAATAATAATGATACGCCTACATATCAGCTAGAACATATATCATTTAAAGTATACTTTCTCCGACCTTGCAGAGTCCAACAAATGTTTGAGGGAAAACATAATGTAGAAAAAGTATGCGATGATTGATGACATTGTAACAACATTGTTTTAATGTCCAAATTAATTTCCTTATATAGCGCCAGTTACACAATGGCCAGAACCACGCTGGTTGGTACATTTTGTGTTCACTCAAATGAAAAATTGCGGTTTTTTGGTGAAGGTTACAGGAAGTTCACGTCATAGTATTACCTACATACACACACCGCACAGCTTTAACGGAACTCGTTGTAATAACCATTGTATATATAGATATGTGAATATTACAATATTACATCATCATATAAAGGTAGTAGTCATTTCATTTTATGTAAACCTGTGTCAAAGGAAAAAGTATATAGGGATATCGAAGAAGGGAACAACACAGACATTGTTGACTACTGTAAGTAAGCTCATATGCCGTAGGAAGGAGTGCCGCCTATAGCTTGTACGTGTCGACAAAAATGGAAACATGGCATTTTAGGATTTTTGGTGGTTTTATTTTGACATATGTTTTGCATGTTATATGTATTTGTAATGTGAATGTAAAAAAAAGACGAAGTATTGAAAACGTGAGCACAAAAAACACAGTTTTTCAAATTAAAATGGGCTGCGCGATAGAGAGAGCAAAATGGCGAATTTTATATAAAACGACTAATAAAATAGTATGCCTTCAAGGCTATTTTATTATCAGGGGAATCAAATTTACTAACTTAAATTGCTGCTGACTCACCTTCATGTTGTTTTCTGTCCAGACCGAGTTGGAGCTAAAGCATATGTCATGAGAGCTTAAAATGATTTTGTATGGACCAACGTTGCGATTCCGTCCAGACATTTTCTTGTGATTGGAGCTTGGAGGGATATACAGAGTATTTTGAAATCTGTCTCTGCAAGTTTTAAGACAGCATTAGTTAGATGTAAATTGTACCGTATAATACCATTTTCTCTTTTGTTATATAGACACGCTTGCTATATTATAGTATTCATAGCTGAATTTGTCATTTCATTTATTGAAGATTTCATTTTATGCTACAAATAAAATAAAATAAAATACCAACCTTGCATACAATGATGCTCCAATAACTGCAGTTACTATAATAGCAGTAAGTATCATGGCTCCGATTAGTTGAGTCCAAGTTAGCCACGAGCTCCTTGCTCCGTCTTCAATAAATTTTGAATAGAATATTAAAAAATTGGTGAGTAAATTAAATTTTTTGCTTGATATGCGTTACACTACTAAACGGCCAAAAATGGCAGACTGTTTCTTTTCAATAAAATGGTTTTGTACAATTCAGCAACAATAAAAAGGTACATATATATAGTACAACATTTTTATGCATGAGCATACAGCATGAATTGTATGCCCCTTTTGTAATACTTCAAAACAACCTCATAAAATTCATGTTTTGTAGCAACATGCCCTCATAGTAGCCATTTTGCCAATTTTCACGGAAGTACATAAAAATGAGCATAAAATTTCTCCCGAGTTATTATTATTATTATTATTACAGGCATATAGTACACTACTCCTGCTATTGTCGGTCGGAGAGTTAGTTGGTAGTAATAACTTGGAAAGCTTTTTCAAAATCACAAACTCAACAGGATGCATTCACCCTTGGGATATGATCTTGACTGATTCTAAAAAAGCAGTTTTCAATAAAACGGAAGTCTTCAATAGTGTACTCTTCTTATATCATCATGCCATGCCATGCCTCTACACTCTATATACCCTGCTGTCAATATTTTTTTGCCTTTAAGTTGAGGAGAAAGTAAGTCGCAGTTGGTACATAAAATATTTGCACGTACCTATTCAAATCTCCCCAAAAAATGTAACTCAACTGGGTAGCGCATATTTTTTTTATGTGTGTGTACAATAAAATATTAACTGGATCAGTGAGAGAAGCTTATATAGTCAACTCATGAGAATAATCAGCATTGTCAAAAATAGCCCATCATAAAAATGTAATATTTTTTCAGCAATGCTACCACAGTTGATGAAAGTAAAACTGGTTGATGTTTTTTAAGCCTTTGGCTACATAAAGGATTGAAAATGTCATACATATTGCAGAAAAATGAAAATCCCCGGAAAATCACGTGAAAGCTGTCCTACAAAACAATTTCACACAGGCATTCGTTTATTTTCGCTTCCTACAACTTGGCATAAAAATATACTTTTTACGAAAGAAAAACTTTTATTTAGTTATTTTCCTCCAGAGTAGTAAACTTGAAGAAATGGAAGTGACACATGTAGTATTATTTTCATGACTTTGATAAAAATAAATTACACAACACAAGATCAAAGTGGGAAAAAAACCACTAACCAGATTCTCCCGAGGAGGCTTCTGTGGGTGTTTTACGGGAGTTTGGATTATGATGTACTGATGAGGTGGAATAACGGTGACGTTTCCCGTTACCCGGTTCCTTGTCGGTGTCAGCAAAAGTGACTACTTGATGCCACCTGCATTGCATTTGCATGAAAATGAGCATAAATATTTTATTATTTTTCTACTTTTTTCCATTTCTTATGTCCAGCACAAAAAAACCTTTGATGTGCATATACAAGTGCATACATGTGGTCGGTTACTGTTTTTAATATGAATATATACAAAAGGGAAATATTTCTACTCTTTTTCAGATTCCACCACACAAAATTATTCAGTGGAATATAGAAGAAACGTCTGGTATGTAATGTAACAAACGGTAAAATTATGTGTGTGTAAGTATGAGTGTGTTTTTGTAGGAAAAAAGCTAAAGGGCTAGAGAGAGAGAGAGAGTCAAAGAGAGAGCCACAAACCAGAAAAGTATTTTCTTTTACTCAACCTTTCACTCACCTTCCTTTTTCATACTGAAGCACAGAGAACTGAAACGTTGTTACGTAAGCCTGCTGGAGATCGTAAAGTTGACTATTTTCCAGGTCATTTTTATTACCAGAGCTTTCATGAGTCTGGGCTCTGGGCACACCAGTGGCTTCTTCTTCATAGACCTGTTTTCCAAATTCATTTTCTCGATTGCTTTTTGTAATAAATATCTCATCGTCATCACCAAATTTTTCCAATTCTAGTGCCTCCTTAACGCTCTTTAGGATCAAACGTGCCAAAAGAGATTCCTGTGAAAAAAATTTGAAGCAATTTGTTTAAAAAGTTGCTAGTTGTGTGTACACACATACATATAACTGCTATTCTAATTTTTAACATCGACAACAAAAACAACCAGCAACACAGCATTCTGAAGTTAAACAACTTTTCCCAGACTTTTACTATTGTTCTTTGTACGTTCTCCTGCTAACACACGGACACTAATGTACTCACAAGTAAAAAAATGGAAGTGTACCTAAAAATAGAAAGGAGCGAGGATAGTACTGAATTTATAATTGAGGGATGAATGACTTATGAGAAAAGGGGAAAAGTTGTAGAAAAATGAATATATGTACGTATAATACAAATATCTATTCCAGAAGATAATATAATATACATGCATATTAGTACTTTTATAAATAATTGATTGGTATATATATTGTGTGGCATATATATATATATTTATTTATATATATAGCTTGTCAAGCAAGACACCCGCCGTCATGCTAGAGAAGATTGTGTTCTCTCATCGTAGTAATTAGTAACGATCGCAAAGCAAAATGAATGGCATGTCTACTTTCTTTCTCATCTAGCTATCCTCTTACATGTTGAAGCTTCGATATTTGTGGTGATGGTACACAGCAGTCTTTTATTTCTGGAATATATTGTGCAACGTGTGTGTCTTGTATAAAAATGTCTATTCGATACGTTACTACTCCTAGGCTATATTTTCTTACCATGTATTTGCCTAAAATGTTTACTTTTTAAAATTTATTTCGCTATTAAGTGATATAGGTATGTATATAAAATCTTTTGTTAAATATTTTTATCCGCTATAAAAAAGCACACGCAAACAGAATTTGTACTAACTGGAGAAATTACAGCGGACTGGTAGTGTTTCTTGCAAACAAAGTGCATTTTTCGTCACGTTCTAGATTAAAACGCACATCAACCCATTTTTCTACTCAAGGACTTTCTAGTACGCTATATGCGAATGGGGTAAAAGTAGAAAGGGAAAGTACTCAGAGAAAGTTATTCAACAAGGGCAGTCACTCACATATACATACATACCTACATATGTACATTTTGTGTAAAATGACTTGCACGTTGATTTATGTAAATTGTTAAAATGAGCATGGTAAATTAAAAAAAGCTTGCACATACCATGATTTTGTGTGAGGATGGCTCAGTACCATGATGGTAGAAATGAAACTCTTCGCTTCCACTCAGGTCCACGGGGACGTTGAAGGGACGAAAGCGAGCAGTGAGTGCCAACGTCGGTACTTCTGGTGCATACACTTCAAGCGGCAATGGCCACTCGGGCAGAAACACTAAGGGGATATTACTGCCGTGCAAAACGTTCTCGACAGACTTGCTGCCAGAGCCCACGCCGCCAAACTTGTTGCCCCAATGATCAGTCTTTTTTGCTAAATTATGCGTATAGCCATAATCGTACGAGGTGCATATAAAGAGACCTACAGAGAATTAAAGCAACAGAAACTCTTGTAGCTTCTTCTCTATAAATGAACGCACCGCAATCCTTTGCTATTTTTATTAAGCAAAATGTTAAAAAGGCAGCATCTGGAAGGTTTTTGGTAAAAAAGCTAAAGTGATGTAGAGAAAAAAACTTGGTTATCTGCAATAGAACGTAGATGTACCTATATGCGTGTGTGTACCTTAAGTACTTTGCTTAGCTTTGGCGCACCACTTATATGAACATTTTGAATTTGGACAGCAGGTAAGGCTAGAGACAAGAAATCTTACATCTTAGCGCATAACATAATGTTATATAGCAAACATTGTCTACTCCAGGGATTAGAGTACACTTCTTTTCCATTCCAATAAAATTAGATTAGTGGTCGAGGCAAGAGTGACCTGATTTTCATTCATTTCTGTATCCTTTCCTTTGCAGTCTCTTGTATAAATCGTGTAAACACAATTTACTTTTAAATTTTGCTACATATTTTTTTAAGGTTAGAGATTAGTAAGGAACAAGCTTGAAAACAGTTTTTTTTAGCATTTACGTAGTGTACCTTACAAGAGATACACATTATGAGAAAATGAAGAAACCACTGAAAATGGAGCGGAATAATAGCATAAGCATGTAATGTAATGCATTTGGTACACCACTCTACACGACGACTATGTAATTATGCTGTAAACGCAGCAACTCAAGGCTACATCATGTAATAATAATATTTAAACTCTACTGCTGGTTTCTTGAACGTACCTTGTACTTTCTCCATTAGTGGCAAGAAATGGGGAAGGGAGATGTCTTCGTATTTAGCCAATACGAGAACCGAGTGATTGTTAAGGTGTCCACTTGCATCCTTCTGCAGTTGGGTTGCAACGTCATCACAAAATGGACTTTTGTCTTGAGTAGAGACCAAAAGAACAATTTTGTTTACACTGTTGTCGTCTTTTTTATCTTAATAGTTTACAGGTGACAGGTCAAGTTAATTTTAGTACGATTATGTACCACTTACCAAGTTGATATTTGGTGAAAGCAAACTTGTGCCAATGGTAATAATTAGCAAAATTATTAATAGCTAGTATCACATCCGAAATTGATGGCTTGATGGATATCACTCCAGGGACCTAAAAATAAAGCGACACATTCATTATTGCAAAACATGTACATGATTCATTACTATCCTATCATTCCTATCACGCAACGTCAGGTAAACCAAGTTGTGTGCAATACACCAATAAAAAATATTATTTTTCTGATTGTACACTTTCTTTTCTTTCTTCAATCAAAGAAACAGTTATTCGACACACATAGTTTCAAATTATTTGACAACTTTCGCCATACTCTTCTAGCTAGCTAGCTTGAAAACACCTTTTCTTTCTTTCACTTTCTATTAAGTATTTCTATTCATTGTTTACCTCGAGAGTGTACAGGAATCAAGTGAAAAAAGCGTGTACTCTTGTTGTACGCTTGACGCTTCGCCTACCCCTTCACACGCCATGAAAAGTTTTTTACGCCTACAAGTATCGTCGTCAAACGTGGGCATCGCGATTCCCGATAAAATTCCTATTATGTTATTAGATTGAAACTTATCCTTTTTTAGCAAGCATTATCCCCTAGAGCTCTGTACTAAACTTGCCTAATGAAATCAAATGACGTAATTCTATCAAATAGCTGTCCAGTTCAAGGAATTGNTAGCAAACATTATCCCCTAGAGCTCTGTACTAAACTTGCCTAATGAAATCAAATGACGTAATTCTATCAAATAGCTGTCCAGTTCAAGGAATTGATTAACTGCTAGACATGGTACACACACACAAAAAAAGAAATAAGGACAAAATAAAACACCGTCTGCAGTGAAAATATCTTTTCACACCTACGTAGAATACCTCTAAAGTGATTTACAGATCGTTAATCTCAAAAGCTTATGGAGGTCTAGAGAAACGTCTATAAAGCAATAAGAAAAAAAATATAGATAAAAATCCTATTTGTCCCTTTCTCTCTTCTCTTTCTATTATAATTCTAGCTAATCAATACACACGACAAACTATTTTGTATTGGTAAATAATAATGAGCGTTGTCGAAGAGAAAACAAGGTATATATGGAACCAAACTTTTCTTTTTCATATTTTCAGACTTTCTCTCGTCGAACGTCAGTAATTATCAGTAATTTAGATCGATCATTAGATACATTTTTTTGTTTTTCACAACAGCACAACATGAGCAGCAACAGCAGCAGAAACTTGTATTTGCCCAAGAGTCGTAATTGCTATTTTCATCATAATCATATCATCATCATTATAGGTTGAAAACTTTTTTATTAGTAGCAGTAGAAGTTGGAAGTAGTACTAACCTTGGAGCACGTCCACGAGAAGAACTGTCGTCCCTGGTTGAATCGGAATGTAGCTGCTGTTGGGCAAAGATGGGGCTCTAACGAGGCAATAATCTGTCCCTTGGGATTCTCTTGTGCTAACGATATGAATTTTATGAGTCCACTACTTCCATCACAGATTTCTGGCAAAGAAATAAAACGTATTTAGTAGTAGTACTCTTCAAAGCTGTATTGTAAAAGCACGGAATGGCAAACAATATTACAATATAACCGTACATAAGAATATATTATGTGTAGTCGAATGGGATGGAGAGCAAAAGTAATGAAAGAAGGAAATGTACATATTCCACCACTGTAATATTATTTATACGACAAGTCATCATCATTCAAAGTGCAATACAAGTACAACTCAAGAGGCAAAGAACGATGTCATTACTTTCACAAGCTTTCACAACAAAACATTTTTCATTATGCTTGGCAGGCAGGAAAATGTGTAACTTTACAAGTTGTAGAAGTAGTCGTAACTTTTATTTTATTGTAAATTATATTGTGAATAAACGAATGAACATTTCGTAAATGATTTTTGGTGAAAAGGCTAAAATACATTGGGTGTAAAAATAGCTCATAAAAATCTTCAACGGTACTTTGCTAGTTTATAATTTTCCCCACATAGGTAATTTGAAAGTTGTAGAAAATGCTCTTATCGTCGCTACTGAACGAAACGCTGCTGGTTAAATAATATTACACATTTTATAGGGCCAAGTGTTACTTATGTATACTTTTACTAGTGCAATTGATTTATTTTTAGAAATCTATTGTTTTCCTTATCTCAAAAATATCATTGTCATGCACAGCGAGAAAAAAATGTGTCAAATTGCATTAGTTACATTTTGAAAATTTGAAAGCTTCAAAACAAAGAGAGCTTTTCACTATTCTTCCTTATCACAATGACTAGTCACTTCAGTTTGTTTGACACCATTTGTTACATACATTATATATCTTTTGTAAATCTTATGACATGTATACGTACAAATATACGATACCAAAATTTATCTATTTTTTTGGTGATTTAATCCACAATTCTTTAGCTTCTTATTACTGTCACTCACGATTTGCAAGTATTATATTTTTAAAAGAAAAGGTACAATGTGCATTTTCCATTCCCTCGTTTGCGTTCTCTTTCTCGTCTGTGTCTCCCTCAGCTAATTCGTCACATCTTTTATGTCGTATGCATTCGTGTGGAATGCTTCCCTTTCTTTGTTTGTTTGTTACACAGAGAGACAATAATGATGCCAAGTCACTGATACCAGAGACAGGCGGGGGAAAAGGAGGATGTTTTCACTTGAAGAAGGATGGCACTCTGGTAGCAGCACCTCACCACATTGAATAGCAAACCAGCAGCAGCGGTAGAAGCGTCGGGTATAAATAAGTTGTTCATTTTCAGCGAGTATCAACATTGCGAATGACAATGTATAATGAGAGAAGAGTGCCATCCAAGCGTCATATTTACTTTTTCTTAGCCTTTTCAATGTGAACAGAACGGAGAGGAGCATTGACTCGCTTATTTCTTGTACGTACCCGGTATATCCTCTTTTATAATGATTTACGCAGAAATAAGAGAAACTGGGCACGTTTGTAAAATAGTATGCATGTGATAGTTTAAATAGATATTACTCTGTATATTTACATTTTACACGTTTGTACGTGTACCAAACCTGAGCCTTTTCTCTCTGCTACAACATTGTCGGTAGGTAGTAGTAAGTTTCAAGCTGTTCACCGTGTACAGAAGCCTAACAAGTGTTTTAAGCTTCAGCCCGGGCAGCCTTCCTTCCCTGTCGCGTAAGTAAGTAAAGCTTGCTGGTTTCATTCGTAGGAAAGAAAAATACATTTTATGAAAAAAAACACATCGTGCACGGATTCAAAAGAAACGATCATGCAGAAAAGGTAGCGTCATACACAGGTTTTTTTGCAGAAGTGACTTACAAATATTAATAATAATAATAATAATAGTAGACTCTGCAGACAATCTGGTACGGAGAAAGTATGTTTTGAAATAAAAGAGTAGAGAAAAACAGAGAGCAGTAGAACCACAAAAACACGCATTTTCTATGTAGTATATTGAATACAGGCTACTTTACTCTGGGAAAATACTGAAAACTCTACCTACCTTGAGTAGATTATATATAGTAAAATGTTCATGAAACTCTCATGCAGCATGTAGTAATATACAAAATGTGTTTTCATTCTTACAGCTTTTCCCGTTTGCTATCATCTTTTCGGCATTACTGTTGTTATTGTAAAAGTTATTTGAAACTTATATGAAGGAGTATACATTTTTGTAGCATTTACATGGAGTTTAAATATGCATGTACATATGTATTGTATTTTTATTATAAGTCAAAATAATAGTTTATATCAGTAAGAAACGATACTTGTTTAGTTGTACTGCATGTGATCTTTATTGTAATAATAATGTTCTATAAATATCTACCTACTCACTCATGAAAGTACAGTCCAAGTAAAATTCATGCCACGTAGTCAAAACAGGATTGAGGAAGCATTAAGAAAAGCTAGAGCCCTTTTTTATATATCTAGTTCACCATTCGCAATAAATAATAATAGTAAAGTATGAGATTATATAAAACTGTCCAAAATTATATGTTAAGGAGAACAAAGCAGCAAA
>JAHZMT010000273.1:0-10755 GCA_027743785.1 Sinhomidia bicolor
TGCAGGTATGTCGACTGGATGTGAACATGGTGAACAATAAAACTGTTTGGTATTAGGATCACTTACAAGTAAATATTTATACCCTGTTAAATATAACATTATCACTTAACAAGAAAGAGTGAGAGAAAAATGATTACTGAAGTTGCAGCAGCAGCAACAACAACAGCAGCTCCTCACCTTACTCTTTTCTTTCTTCTCTTCAAGTTTTTCGTTGCTGACTTGAATAATTTGAGAGTGAAAAATGTAACATGAAAAATAGAATTAAAAAAGGTGCTGGTCGAAAGAAGAAGTGAGAAAGAATTGGATAAGTAGCAAACTGACCAAGAAAGGTGTATTTCATATTTTTATTTATGCATAATAATATAGTTTTTTAAAAGTATTCTATTTCCATAAAATATCTTTAGGTTTATTTTTGCCTGCCTTTCTCTTCTACTTCATTTTGTGTTTAAGAAACCGGTTTACCACCCTGATCCACTTTATTAGCTTGTTGTTTCGCTGGAGCAAGAATATCAAATCGTCATGTTCGGGTGTTGGGTTATACGTTGTTTTGTATGATATAATTGAAAATGTGATCATTTTAATATGATTTTGTTTGAATGTTGATATAAACTGCTGCTGATAAGTACCTCTAAATTGTTATAATAGGAATGACAGTTTTAAAATTTTGAGTATATTTAGTAGATGCTGCTTTAAAATCATTACTGAACATATTGTTGATGTCAATGTTTGACAGGTGTCAGCATCTTTAAAAATCTGCAGCGCTAATGTTTTTTTGAATGACAATAAACTAGTTAAATTATAAATTACAGCACCTTAAGCCAGAGCAGGCGCAGCAGCAGAAGAAGAAGAGGAGCTCTTAACAATTGTTTAAATTACGATCAAAATAAATTACACCCTAAATAAATGTTTAACCAATAATTACCATCCTCCTTCTCCATTTTTTTCAAACGCTCATGCTTGTTTATATAGGTATATACTCTCAGAGAAAAAGTCGCGGACTACAGTACAATCACGCTCTTTGTTATTATATGAGCTTGTCCAAAGATATTTCACCTTAATTTCATTTTTTTCCAACTCATCATCTAAGAAAACAATTTTCATCCAGTCATCTTTCCATCTCTTCATGTACCTCTCTGGCATTTCTAAGTCGCTCGTTAAATTGCAGTTTTCGTCAGCTTCGTTCCATGCTGGTTTGGCATGGTCGAGTGAGCTGGAACCACATTCCTGTGTGTAACACAACATCTTGAGCATCACCATCATTTAGACCAGTAATGTGGATTTTATGTCTGACATTACATTTATACTCCTTTTGTCTACAGAATACACATCATCATACCGGCAGAATAAAGCCGAGAAAGTACAACGAGGGTCAAGGGAATTCAATAAGTTTTTTTAGCAAATTGTAATTTCTTATGTAGCATCACAGCACAGCCATAATCGGTACGGCTATCATCCTTATAGGAAAGAAATTATACAAACGAAAACCATCATGTGATATCATAACCAGAAGAAACTCTCTTTGGTAATCAAATCAAATCTCCCTTTGTTGACAAGTATCAATGTAAACCATAAAGATTATCTTTGCGATCGGTTGACATTGTATTGAGGACCTCAAGTCAATGTAACATCACAGCACAAAGAATAGGGAACTGAACTTGATGTCTGAATTTTGAATGCTCATTATTATATTATTTTATGCCCATTGTTAACTTACCTCCGCACCTACCCAAAGAAAACACTCTTGATAGTGATAGCTATACAGCAGCGGATCATCAAATGTAATTGACCAACCATCGGGTAATGATTACACACATGGACGTATTTATCCACTTTGATCCTCAGTAGGTGTAGGCACAAGAATCCTTTTATTGTTGTATCATTATTGCTGTTATTATGTATGTACTTACAATAGTGCTGTTTCTTGCATTTTCAAAGAGTATTCCAACTAGATGTTCGTTGGCATATACATACGTATAAAGCTGGCATCTGGATGAGTGACGTTATATACAACACGTTCACGCTATTTATTATCCTTATATTTCAACGTAAACCTTTTTTCTTCTGAGATGCATAGTGCATATTATTAATATTAATATTATTATTACTATTGTGCATCTGAATCTTCTCAGTCCTTTCTAGTTTTCTCTTTTTCTTAACGCAACATCCAAAAAAGGAAGCTGGAAACTGCAGAAGCATGCCTATTAAACCATCTATTATAATTTTATAAAAGTTACTATGTTGCACACTTTTTTATGGATACCTCATCATTATCTCTAAACAGAAGCCTATAAAACAGTGATAGTGATAATAAATGCAAAGCATTACAAAGAACGAAAATGCTACAGAAAGTTTCATTTTATGAAGGCCAATTACTATTTTTCCCTGTAATTCAAAAAGTATACGTAAAGTGTAAAAATAAAGGAGGAAATAACAGTGACCATTATCACTCACTCACATTGCTTACGTTATTTATTTTGAAACATAGGTTTTTATTTTATATTTTTGTACGAGATAACAAGCTTGATTTAAAAGAAAAACACGAATACGTTTAAAATTATTTAAGTGGATGATGATTATGATAATGCATCAGCTATAATGATAATTATATTTTTTTAGTATTTACGGTGTTGTTTTAACTGGATTTGTAAAGACAAAAATGTTCTAGAGGGGAAACGAACAAAATAAAACGCACTATTCGGAAACAAAATAACACCACGCATGACAAGATGGTATTTTTGGCAGGAGATGGGTTGGAAGGGTGGAGCGATTTGTTATAACTCTTTATTGAACTAGTACATGACTGCTGGACATCACCACGAATATAAATTCTTTTGAGGTACTTACAAACATGTATGTATAATATTACCTATGTACTTAACCAATTTTAGTTAATTTCCTTTTCCGTCTGTTATTTATTTCCAGGGAGGAGGAGGAGGGTCGATGTAATCTTAGCTACAATACAATGAATGAAATTCAATACAAGTAGGAGCAACAGAATATTTTTTTTCAATACTCGTACACATGCTTTATAATCATCATATAATTATTCTGTTTACTGTTGTGAGAATAACTCAAGTGGTCACTAGTCAACACTCCAAAAGCAACTTGAAAATTACCTGTAATCATCTAATTATAAACCATGTGAGATAATGTGTGCATAATAAGTAGCGTACTGCCTTTTATTATGCAAAATGTTTCAAAATTGTGCTTTTTTCTGTGTGCTCACCTCCAGTTTCTGTTTTAGAGAAAAGCATTGTGAAAACAGAGTTGGAAAATGGAGAAAAGGTATAAAAACCTCCCATTTTGTCATAAATACTTCATTGTGAGCATTACTCATTCAACATTGTTGAATCTTTATGCAAACACCGATACACTCATTCACCCAAACTAGGTATATGGCAAAGAGCACCTAATTTACTGTATTACTACTACTACTGCTGCTAAGTATTTTTTTAAACATACATACATACATAATACATACTCCATGAAACAAGTTGTTGCAATAACTTACTACTGTGATGAGCAGGAAAAAAGCGATTCGTGTAATCGAATGCCACCATCGTCACGGGATCCCACACTTTATTCCCTATTACATCTGACATCCGCTCTTGTATGCTCGTCTCCTCTTTCCCTTCACTAGCCATCTTTTTTATCGCTTTTATATTCTGATGAAATTGTTCAATACAGGGCGCTTATTGCTATTGTTGTTTGGTATAAAAGTTTACATTATTTGCGCACCACATTTTCTACAAGAGAGGAACACTCCTTTGTTGATGCTGTTTGCTTGCTACGCTGCTGGTTGACTATCCTCAAGTTTGACTTTTGCCTACTACATATAAGTAACTGCTTGCTTGCTGCTGCTGTTGTTGTATGCATTTATGCATGTATTGTTGTTGAACAAATTCATACAAGCTATCAAGTTTCATGTAAAAATGAAAAAAAGATAAAAAGAGAAACATCTTCAACAATTTAATTCTTTCTTGTGCACACTGCCTGTGGGGAAAAGAGGGACACCTGAAGCTGTGTTGCTAAATTGGTTTTCTCTGTGTAATATTTATTTCACCAGCAGCAGCATGCTATTTCTAGCCTGACAAGACAACTTTTCATCCTTCTTCTCGATTAAGCCAACAAGCTACTGCAGCAAGCAGCTCTATGTGTGTAGTTGTTTTGCTGATATGCTGATGCTTCTGCTATGCTGCTATACCACCGGATCTGCTGATAAAAAAATTTGCATGATGATCATCATCCTCATGAATGCCCGAAAACGCTTAAAATTGTGGTAATTGTGCCCCTGGCACTTTACCTTCCTCACTGATAATGGTAATAATCATAAAAACTGTAGTAATCATAATAATAGCCAAGACATATTTCTACATGATGATGTTTAATGTTAGGTGCTCATGCGTGTTTGTTTCGTCAACAAGTAGTAGTAGTAGCAGCAAAGTAGAATCAGGTTTTTTCTCCCTCTTTCAATTCATCTGCTGCTAATGGTCATTTATTCACATCTTGTCCAAAGTATTCATCTGATTCTAGAAATACATGTTTTATGCACTACAATTACAATATGTTCATTCTGATGAATTTCAGCTATAGAACGTTTCCTCCGGACCTCTGCTGACTGCTTAAACTGACCTGTTGTCAGTTTTGGTAATTCATAGGTCTATTTGCAGTACCTGAAGTGGATATTGATGCATTGCATGCAGAAAGACGTCCTTTCTCTACATCCAACAATATATATATACCTACCTACATATAATACATAATAATAAGTGTGAGGTTAATCTCTTTCTGTTAAAAAACACCCAGTCTTACGAGGAGGAGCTCGTATAAAAACGCAAACTGTATATTTAAATCATATTATTAATGGACAAAAATTATTGATGTAATGATTGTACGCATTGACCATCATGTGCAAGAGTCAGATGGACATCTGCAGGGAAAATGTGTGCATAAAAACAAGGGAAGCTAAATAAAATACCCATAATAACACCTTATAGGAGATGCTACATAAGTGGATTTATTACCAAAACAAAAAACCTGCTGCCTTGTCAAATTGTATACCAAATTGTGTACTTAACCCGTGTTAAGGTTAACATTCAACTAGATGTTGACCATGATGGGATGTGTATTGGGTACAATGTATAATACTCAAGCTGCGATTAATTATTGTAGTTTAAAAATAAAATAATATATATGTGGTCAAAAACGTTTAGCAACATGATGGGTAATCTTTAGTAAATGATTGTACTAATGAACACTGCTTTGATTCTTAACAAGTATGAAAAATGATTCTGAATCAATTGTAATTACCACAAAACATTTTTATAAATTGTTATTTATATAGACAGAATTGGTTGAAAGGGGCAATTAAAGTCTGTGTCTTTAAAAAAAAATATTTTATCGTTATTCTTCAACGAGCGTGACGGTTGTTCTGCTGCAATATCAGTTTAATTTACTTCCAGAAAAAAATATTCAGTGTTTGTTTGGTCTTATGGTGTATGTACAAGTATTTTTATATTTGCTTTAAAATTATCAACATATTATCAACCATAAATATCCCCTTTTTATAAAAATAAAAATAATAAAAGATAAGCAAATAGTAGGAGATAAAAGAAAAGAGAAGAATGTACAATAATTGTACTTTAATAATAGTGTTTACTGGTGGGACTGTGTTTCTCCTAATTGTAGGGGTCAACATCTCGTTTATGCAATCAGACACTTTTTATTACTATTTTACTCGCAAATTGAAATCATTTTTTAGCTGTTTTATACACTCAATTTGAGAGTCACGGAAAATATGTACGTTTTTCATTTTCCTCTCATTTAAAACGCATTAGCGTGGCGTGCTGAGGATGATGCGAAGCAAAGATAAGAAAACAACAACAAAGAAACAAACAATGCCACACGGATAAACTTGCATGAGGCACTTGCGTATATTATTCAGTTTATTGGCTGGATTTTGAATGACAGCAGTGCAGGGTTCCGTAACATACAGTGAAAATGGCCGATCTTATTGAAATCTAACAACAACACGGCAACATGCCAGCCAACCAACCAGATAAAAAATTTCCCTGTCTTTGTAATTGCATGCTATCATCACAACCAATTTTTTAAAACTTATTTTTGTAATGAAATACGGTGAAAATGGGTGATACAAGTGATATTTAGTGTCAGTGCGTCTTTCACATTTGAAGAAGACACAAGCGTATACATCGTAAGTCAGTAGCAATTGAAAAATTATTTTAAATTGGATCAATTTTTTTATAGATAAGTATCTTCACTACCACCATCACCGGAGCAAAATTGCGGCTAAACCCCTTCCTTTCCTTAATAATCCAAAATGCTGTTGCAATATCTTCTACATGGCATGTCATGCACAATAAAACTCAACATAAGTTTACCTCAACAACAAACAAACAAAATACTTGGTGGTAGTTTGATGGTGGCATTATATTCCAGTTTTTTTGCTCTTTGATGAAGAACTGATGTGTTTGCTTTTCCTGTATACGTTCTTTTCTAAAAGTGCAGTTTCCTTCTGTCAGTCAATCTTGCTTGATGTGCTTGCAGAAAAAAAGTATTTTTTTATTATTATTATTTGAGTTGAGGGAAGAAAACTGGATTGGATCATCATTACATGCAATTACTATTAATTAACAAAGAAACTTTTTCGTGACTACCAAAGCACACCCTCTGAGCACGTTTTCTTGTGTATTTGCCTTATTTCTAATAATGAATGTGTTATAATGAAGGTAATTATTATTAAGCAACTGTTTCCACTTTTATTACAGACTTTAAAAAAGTCTTTTCTTTTTTTTCTAAAGTGAAGTGCACATAAAAACCAATATTTTTCTTTAGTTGCTGAAGGTAATAATTTGAATGGGAAATGGATAATTTTTTTCATACTATCAGCGCCGATAATAAGCACACTTGGACAGCACAAGGAGAAAAACGTACAAACTTTAAAGATATCAATGATGCTGATGTTATAGAGCTAAAATATCATGTTACATTTCCGTCTTTGCAATCGCAATGACATATTATTACGTTTTTTTCTGCACACATTTGCAGCTGCATCTCAATTTCCTATTTCCTATGCATTTCAACATTGCAACAACCACATCAACAATCAATTTAGTCGTTGTGATTACTTTTAATAGCTCATAAATATGAAGTACAACAATTTAATTACGCTTCTTTACGATAGTACTTAGTACACCATAATCTGTGTAGTTGATTGTTTTATTTTAGACGCGAANATAATCTGTGTAGTTGATTGTTTTATTTTAGACGCGAATTACATTCATCATTTGAACTTTGTCTGCTTCTTGATATGTACACTATTCACTATTCAGATGGTCATGAACTCATTTATAAAGGCGAAAGACTTGAGATAGTTACTACAAATACTTTATTTAGTAAAAACATGAATTTGACCCTTTCCACAGTGTTAAAATGGCGTGCATTTTATGAGTGCACAGGTTATAATAAATTGTATTAAATATCTCAAAATTCTGAACTTTTCTCCCGACGACGATAAATGACTTTGTTTAAACTTCATTAAAATATTTTAATTTATATTTTTAGACACATCTTTAGCGTGAAATTGTTTTTCGTGATAATTTAGCATGACTAAAATAATAAAATCATCAAAACCACATGTGTTAAGTTCTCTTCACTACCACCTTCCTTCAACAGCAGGAGTGCAACCCCTTCTTCCTTCTGCTGAAGTTTCGCTGCTGAGCTAGCTGCGAGTTAGAATAACAAAGAAAATGGAAATCAGCTACCAGCTAGAAAAAAAGATAATCCTTCAAGCATTTAAATGAAGTGGTACACGTATCCGTACATGTTACAGCTATATCAAAAAACATTTATTATGTAGCTATCATGTCAGTTTATTGGAATTTTTACAAGATGAGGCTTCATATTAATATCAAAATCATTCAGATGTTCATTAATATCGTTTGTTGTCTGTTTTTCTACGATATTTTACATAAATTTAACATTGCAGCCTATAAGCATCGTCGTCATTTCTAAACTATTACTTTTCACATCTTGTAATCCGGTTTTCCACACCGGGAGTCCGTCAAGAAACCGTGTTCACGCAGGGACCTTGGAACCTATTTTACAGCTCCTCTCGAGAATACAATATTATTATTACAAACATCTTCTTGTCTTATACAATGTTTCAGATGAACAATCAGCTATCAAGAGTGTTTTAGATAAAAGTGGACGTAGATGTGAGCGTACAAAGAACTCTTCAAGACTTGTGCATACGGGACTCGGTGACAACAAGTGAGAAAAAATTTTAAAGCAGAAAGTGAATACGTCAAAATGAGCATTGTAAAAGCCATTTCGCACATAAGCAGAAAGAGAGAGAGAGATAAAATCGCGAATCTACCGTCAACAACTTTACATTGCCTTCTCATAATTTAATTTAAAAAATATATAACAAAAATGTATCATTATAATAAGCGATTTACTTTTTTTCTGTAGCTTTAGGCAGTGAATTTCCTGGCGTTCATTGTTCATCAACTCAACTGACAAAAGAGTTGAATGAAGGTGACTTAATCATATTCTTGATACAATAACCTTGCATAGAAAATACTTCAAAAAAAAAGTTCAAAATCCAGACGAACAACTACTTGTAATCTAATTACTGATAGTTTGACTTGCTGGTTTTTTAAAGATTATAATCAAAGTAATACCCAGTTTATTTTTTGAGAATGCGTCTGTGCATTGCAAATAAGTTTTATAGCGTTGTGTTCGGAGTAGTTATTGCTGTGCAGAAATGAACATTTTGTTTTTATCTACACAATCAATATAAACTAATCAATTCCATCTTTTCGTTAAGGTCCATATCTTTGATGAGGTTAGTTGATTTTGAGTGAGTTGACTTATGATGTAATGTTTTTGAAAATTTTCATTCACTAAACATTACAGTGTACTGCACAAATAACGTATTTGCAACAAACTGTGTGTGGTCAGTGAAAAGAAAACAAATGGACGAGTTTTGGTGTTGGTTTTATGCAGTTGTGAACACATTCTATTTTCAGTGTACGCTTTCTTTAAAAGGTACAAAGTAAAAAGTCTGAGATTACCAAAAAGTCATAAATGAATGCATACGATCCTGTGAACCAAAAAGAGATAAGGAGAGGCAGCATAGCCATAGCACATAGTTTGTTATTTTTCAACAAGAGCTGCAGAAAGTACAGCACTTTTCATTTTAAGGCTCATTTCATTTTACTTGAAGCAGAAATAAAAGTGTTGTAATACATTTTCAGAAGAAAAAGGAAGTGAAACGGCATCTTCTTTTTTATTGCCTTCCAATATCAATAACCAGTAGTAGTAGTAATAGTAGTAGCAGTGTTCCAAAAGTTTGGTGGTGGCGGTAATGGTAATAATATGTAGCAGTGAATTCGTTTGCCCAACCAATAATCTAGCCACGTAATAAGATACAATGATACAAACGAGATACATCTTTTTCCCCTTTTCCCATGTTAGGTTTTGTACAAGTCATAAAAATGTAAAAAAAAACAAAGCAGGCAATTTCGTATATCTCTGAACATACATATTACCAAACAGCCAACCGCAATGGAAAGGTTCTTCTCACATCGGTCGATGATAACACAAGTTGTACTTCTGTCAATAAATGAATTCTTGCAGGTTTTTTTTCTCCATACTTGAGCAAATCGTCATCGCTATCACCATCACTAACACAAAAAAAAACGAAAACCACCTCTACCGCTACTAGTAAACCTTACCAACCACCGACGGCTGTGTTGCGTGATGATATTTTAAACCAAAGCCCTGCCCAGATACAGTTTAGTTGACAATAATTTTTGCAGTTTTATGAGTGTGGGTTTACCCTTTCTCTAACTACAAGAATTACTTTACATAAAAGTTTTTTTTGCTTGGAACTCTTATGTAATCTGATTCCTTGTCCATATGGTTTTTAAAAGGAAGTGTTATAGTGTTTAAAACATTTGGTTGTATAAGAAAGCGTTTAGGGTATATTTTTTTCAGGAAGAGTCTTGTAAAAGAGTAAATGCTCGTGTAATTGGAAAACCAATTGAGCATGACTTACAACCACAGAATAGTGGAAAGAGACATTTGGACAACTTTTTTGAAAAAGAATGTGCTTTTGAAATAACATATTTGAGTAATTAGCTGATGAATATTTTATGATGGAAAGTTATAAAGCAACCACGCAGATCCACAGAGGATAAACGTTTTTACTCTATGCGTAGATCACATTTTCTTGAGTTTATTAACTAACAATTTACTTCGTTCGTTAGAATATATTTACAGAATGGCATTTTTAATCCTCAACATTGTCAATGATGATGATTTTGGTGAACCATATATGTTAAGTTTTACAAAGTGGTGATTAGTATTTTTATAAATTCAAATGTTTCGGTTTAGAAAGCCTAAATTTTGAAACGAAAAAGTTCAAAACCAGACAGTTTAACCCGAAAAATTAATGCATGATTATGGGGAAAGCTATTAATTTTATAACAATGATAGTATGGAGTTGCAGAGTCTGTATTTAAATTGTAAAATGTTTCTATTTTAAGACACTGTAAGTGTGCAAATAAATTATGCAGTTTTAAAGTCCTATGACCATGTAATGCCCTCTCACCGGCAAATAGACGATAAAAACTGTACCAGAAGACGAGCATGTTGTTTTCTTAACGAGAAAAAAGTCACTTTAAAATACGATTTATAATAATGCGCAATTCACAACAGCAGAGCAGT
>JAHZMT010000275.1:0-10955 GCA_027743785.1 Sinhomidia bicolor
GTTGCATTATGCAAAAAGTAATTATTCGCAGTTTGAGAATGAGCTGTTATGTAAATTGTAGATATATTTTGATTCTCGCCAGCTCTATCCGATCCATGGCTTAGCTTTAGTCACTCGTAAGAGAGCACTACCATTACCACCAGCAACTCTGAACACACTCTGTGTCTTATTATTATTCTGTTGATAAAGCTGTAAGAGACTTTGGAATGAAGACGCGAGAGGAGAGAAGAATTCATGTAAGATGTTTTTTCTCAGATTGCTTCGTCTATATTTGGATACAAGCATTTCTTTGTTTTTTGTATCCTTCTGCTGGACCATTATAGGTATTAGGTACCACACTATTAACAGATCCATAATTGTTGTGGCAAAAGAGATTGAATAGTGTCTAGAAACGCCATTTAAAATAATATATTTGAGAATTGAGAGGAAAAACAAGCCACAATGAATGAGCAGGGATGATGATCATATCCATAATAATTATAGGGAAAACTAGGTGGTGGGATGCTTAAAAAATATACGCATATAAAATAATATTTCTCAGCAAGGCAAAAGTGGGCAGCCACAACACTTATCCCAGGCACCACCACACACACAGGCGTAAATATATTATGCATATCCCCTCCTATAAAATTCAATTTAAGTTTTTAATGTTGCTGTTGTTGCTATTATTATTGTTACTACCATCATCGCCATTTTTACTATTGTAAGCGTGAATTGTGATTTTTGCATATAATATAATAATAATGTTGTTTTGGAAACTAGTAGAGATTTAGGGTGCCGACGCCATTAGCATTGGCCACTACTGCTGTTGTGGTGGCGGTGATGATGGTGATGATGATAATAATAATAATTCTAAAAATGTGGAACACACAGCATCACATCACAACAACAAAGAGTTAGAAGTCAAGTCAAAGTTTATAATTTTTTTCCTGTGAAAAGAAAAAGTGTTTTGGGCAGTTTGCCATTCCATACTGTGAGTACATAGTTTTTGGACGCATAATAATAATAATAATAATGCATAGGGATATTATTATTAATATACAAACTTTAAAATGCACGGCAGATGAGTGCATGCAAAAAAAGGTTACAGACCGAATGAAACGCCGGAAATTCTCGTGGCGGTGAAGTATATAATATGGATACTTATGCTTATTCGTTCTGTTCTGTGTTTTTTTGTGCGTGGTTCTTTTCATCATAATATTTTTTAACCTAACCGAATACCCTGATTCAGTCAATCTTGCGACAGAAAGATCATAAAAAATATATATATACATCAACAACATAAACACTTGCTGAATCAACGCCTGCTGTACAGAAATTCACTTATTGCCAATGTCTTTGCATTATTATTATTATTATGCGAGTTTTTGGCTGACTGATATACGCCAAAAAGCTAGCTAGCTAGATAATATTATGCATGTATAATTATTATAATGACATTCTGGTAAGATCGTTACGAAGATGTCAGTTTTTTCACATCTTATTAAATATGGGTAACGCGAATGACATGGTCTGGAAATGAAATGAGAACAAGTCCGCCGAAATGAGTTATTCCGTTGAAAAAAATGGTGAGTAATATAGTAGCAAAGCACAGGGTTGTCTTGACAGGACGTGAGTATAAACGCAACGTTTTTTTCATCAGTCAGTAGTAGTCAGTCAGTAGTAATATAATAACTGTATGTCAGATTTGTGGTGACGAAAATAGCAGCACTTCAAAGAAACATGTAACAAAACCATCTACCAAGAAAGAAAAAAAATAAAGAAGTCGGGCAGTTTTTTTCCGCGCCTTTAATGCGATGTTGATGATAACACTTAAATGATGATGATGTAGTAAAAAATCCCAGTCGCAATGTCATAAAAATGGGTTTTAAAAACAAAACCTATATCTATTCAACTTGAGAGCGGATGATAAGATTATAAAAAGTTTTTTATAAAAAATCCCCAAGTTTCTACTCTTCTCGGTCGGTCTTCTGGTGCATTTGCAATATCAACACCAGTCAGCAGCTGCTGTCCTTTATCATTTTTTATTGGCATTGAAATAAATGTGTTTTTCAGTAGAACTGTGTGGATGACTAAGACACGCGAATCAAATGAAATGTGACTGATTGAGCTTTGAAACATGAAACTATAAAGGTATTTCAGTTCAACGCAACGGAATGGATTTTAAATAAATGTGTTTTTCAGTAGAACTGTGTGGATGACTAAGACACGCGAATCAAATGAAATGTGACTGATTGAGCTTTGAAACATGAAACTATAAAGGTATTTCAGTTCAACGCAACGGGATGGATTTTTTTGTCTCTGTTCTGACTGTACACTATTTCATTTCCATGGACTAAACGGTTTAATGGTAATACCACTGGAGTGCATAGTTTTTCGAACAAGCAGGTAGTTGATTAGAGAATCATGCAGATTCAAAGGTTTGTCATAAATTTTAAAATGCCCTTGAGATAAGCAAACAGATAGATATAATAGACCCTTTCCTTGTCTTCCATAATAAACGTGTGTATCCTTTACCATTATAGTAATGTGGTTATTTAACTATTCGGACAATTTCCTCCAAGATATTCAATTTAAGCAGTTATTAGTCACAAGAAATAGAAACATTAGAAATACTGTTCTGGATGAACATGTTACATGATATCTGATACATGATAAAAGTGCACTTTTATCGCATGCATCATTAAACTTTTCATTTACTCCTACTCAAACAACAGCTATTATAACTTGCTTTTAACTTTGCCAATAATTTATTCCTCCTATGGGGATTTGTATGAATGTGTGTGTGTATGTTTTATTTTTTCTATTTTTAATAACAAAAGCACAAGTCACGTAACATTTTATACCGGTAATTCTTCTACGTTGCTACTACTACACAACAGCCACATATATTTATGCCTAAGTGCACGTGTGCATTATTGTATAATAGTGTGATCTTCTTGATGGGAAAATATTTAAAATCCGTCAAGAATTGCGTAGGCGATGCAACAACAATATTGATCGGAGATCAAGTGGTGGATTATTAGCACAACACACTAAAATTTCACACTTGTTCTCTCGCACATCAAGAAGATCAAAAAATGAAAAAGAAACGATTGTAAATTTCAAGGAAACATGGGTATATAGCTCTAAATAAATGACTTGTTTCGTTAGACAATTTACTACGCATTGAAAGCCAACAAATGTCATAATATGTAATACTATATACAGCGTGTAACCTTGAACTTTCCGCAATTTAAAAACGGGCAAACAATTAGGATTCCATCCAGCAAATTCCTCCATCACCCACCACCATACCATCACCTTCAGTGTATCCTCGTAAAAATGTCAAGACGCTCATTTGTAGAATTGCATGTGCACACGGCACACACACAAAACGGTGGTAACAGTAATGTAATCACTTTCAATAATAATTTATTGGTATCACGCAAATATTTAATTTGCGTTAGTGCCTGTACTACTACTACTACTGACGCTATATTATATTTCTTGGAACTTTATGCATGTTTTCCACTTTCCTGGAGAAGAAAAGTAATAAGTGCAAGAAATAAATTACCCTTTAATAATAATTAAAAAAATCAGAATATTCGTAGAACAGTAGCTTTTAACGTCAGCATAAACATGTAGACCAATTTGTTTGCTATCGTTTTCCCATCTCGCTGTTAAAATAAGTTCACTGACCTTTGCATGATTTATCGCATGTATCATGTGATAAAATATAATATGAAATAAAAGATAAGATGTAGTACTGATCATTAAGAAAAAGAATCTTTGAAATGTAAGTAACGTCGATATGGATTATGTCAATATTTTTATATACGCACGTAAACAACTTTGAAAAACTATTTTATTCTAGGCACAGTAATTACTAAACTTGTTATATCCACACTATATTTACTAAACGTCGATATGGATTATGTCAATATTTTTATATACGCACGTAAACAACTTTGAAAAACTATTTTATTCTAGGCACAGTAATTACTAAACTTGTTATATATCCACACTATATCTACTACTGACCTGATTTGGTCAACCATAAATATTATTTTAGTTATTATAAGTGTTGTTGTGCCCAACCACTGGATTCCACGAATAAAACAGTGACAAATAAAAAGCCAACGAGTGAAAAAACCTGAATGAAACGCACTCCACTGACCATCATCCTCATCGTCATTATCTATCTAGTTGTTTTGACCATTTTCCCGTCCCACATGCCAATTAATTATTATTATTATCATCATCTTTTCATTTCGAAATTCTCATGTTGAAGCTCATTGATCAAAAACAAGATTACAAGCTTAAAATATATTTGTCGACATAAAAATATTTTCTTTACCTTTTCCAGCACTGTTCCAAAAAAGTAGTCCGGTTCCTTTAGATTTTTATTATTATTCAGCAGTTCATATCAATGTAACCAACCACACATTAACTAAGTTTTTACTTTTTATAACTTTTCAGTGAGCACACAAACGTTACAATTTACGACTTGTGTCTCTCGATCACTCCTTCTATTTTCACAGCAAGTTTTTTTCACTTGAGCGACTCACTCACTCACTCACTCCTTCTCTTCTACTTCTTCTCTGCATCAGCACACCAAACAAAAGCGAATATATACAGTTTAAAATATCTTGTTTGCGTTAATGACTTTCTTATATCCAACCTTCACCCTGATCTGATGACGACAATGGTCTTGTAAATATTTTTATATTGTTTTCAAATGACCGTTATTGTTTAGAGCAGCTGTTTCATCAGCCTGGAGATCACCCTCATCATATCGTCGTCCTCAGTCCTTATCATCGCCTATATATACTAGTGACTTTGCACAAGACTCTCAATACTACGTGGTGGTGGAGGTAGTCAAGTTGAAGAAGACACAGCCAAAGTTTAACTGGAAAAACTTGTGTGTGTGTGTATATAAGTGTGTATAATGCCAGTACATTAGCTAGCTCTTGTGGTGGTATCATCATATCATCAACATCCATCCATATCCATCCCCTATAAACAGTATAGGGTCTCGTCTAACTCACTTACTCACTTGAGGAGTATAAACGAATAATAGTCTTAGTCATAGAGCCATAGCTGCTTTTTTTCTCCTTTACCCAAAACTTGTCCTCTTGTTGTTTGGTGCTGCTGCTGCTGCTGCAGTAACAGCAGCAGCAGTAGTAGTAGTCGCCGAACATCGCATCGTCAGCCAAACTAACAACAGTAGTGCTGGTACTTGTATATGAGTACAATAATAATAATAATGATGTTGCCAGGTACATTCCCATTCCCAAGTACGTAATAAGCCAGTCAAACTTTGCTGTTTTTGCTGCTTTAGTAGAAGAAAAAGAAGCCCGAGAGAATGCAAAAAGAGAGCGCACAAAAATTTATATTACTTTTATTATTATGTAGCATCAACGTTTCATCATCATCGTCATCAACATCATCATATAAGCCAGTGAATACTTTCAGCATTTATTATTATATAGCGCTGCTGCCGTCGTTTGCACATACTTTTTCAACCTGTTCGTCGTCGTACAACACTCTTGTTGTTATCAGCAAAGGCATTGTCATATATGTGTAATATTTAAACGTAATGATATTTTTCCCTGAGAAATTTTACGATATAAATGTTAAACAGCAGAAAAGAGAAGGTAGTAGTGGTGGAGGGGGTGGCGGTTGAATAAGATTGAGACGGACAGCCATGGATAATACATGTATTTTTTTATCTAGAAACGTAAATGTTACATCAAAAGAAATAATCAGAGAAGCGGCAGCGGTACTACTAGAACTATTAGCTGTGTTGTTGTAGCCGTAGTCAGCGATAAAAAAACCAGCAGCAACAGCAACAACTACGAAAGCTTTTATGCATCATCATCATTCTCGTACGATGTCATATTAATTTTTTTCCACAAATTTCCAAATGAAAAAAATATTTTACATGAGTAAAAAAAAGATGAGCATTGGGGATATTCTAGTTGTGAAAAGATTATGGCTGGATTTTTAGAGAGAGAAATAGAGAAGAGATTTTTGCTAATATGTGGTCACGAGGAGAGAAATAAATATGTGATGCGCAGTTACATTTTAAAACGTCACAATCAACAAAACCATTATTACTGTGTTTTTTCAGCATTATCTTTATTGCTTAAGCTTTTACATTTCAGAGTTAACCAATAAACATGACAAGAAGTGAAATGACGATAAAAATGTACCATTTTGTATTTATTTTGTCCATGTTATTTATCACATGCCATGAATTGCTTAAGCTTTTACATTTCAGAGTTAACCAATAAACATGACAAGAAGTGAAATGACGATAAAAATGTACCATTTTGTATTTATTTTGTCCATGTTATTTATCACATGTCGTGTCAAATTTTTTGTGGGAGAGAGAGAGAGCACTGCTCTGCTCAAAATTGACTCCAAGATAATAAAAAAATAATATTGACATGCACAATTGCATATTATATAAAATACCAAAAGTAATCCAATGTTATTACATACCACGAGAAAAAGAACACTTGCTTTGCTTGCTTGCACGCACAAGCTGCCGCTGATGCAAAACAGTGTAAAAAATGTAATGATAATGCATACTATTATGCCAGCTCTCTAAATTATTGTACTAATAATATTTAAAGAATATTATGTAAAGTAATAATAAGTTATGCATGTATATTGTTCCAATTATTACACTTGCTTTGCTGGAACTGCTGTTGCTGCTGCAGTGAAGCCGATAAAAAACTCTGCTGGAAATACTAATACTACTACTACTACTAATAATAATAATAATATTCATACCATCACCGCAACAAGCGACCGCCGCCGTATATAGAAGACATTATTGGTTTGGAGCAAAAATGCATACGCGATTTACTAGCTTTTTTGCACAACCCATGTCTATAAAATGTTGATTGATTTTATGTTATGGTCTATCGCGTTTTTTTCTCTCCAGATAGAGAATAGAGAAGATGTCCAGAAAATAAAAAAATGCTATACGATTATTAGTACACGTAGACCAGAGAGAAGAGACCACACAAAAAAATATCAACAAAAAAACCACTTGATTATCTCAAAAAACTTTGGCAGCGATGCTCTGTGGAATTCTGACAAAGCTTGAGAGCAAACCAATTTCCACAAATGTGCTCAAGCGACTTGGTTGTAAAGTTCAGAGCTAGATTGCGTACATATGCTTTTGGTTATCTGAACAGGATCCCCATGTGGAGCTGGGCGGACCCCAAGTTTTTCCCCAGGATACTGCCATTGGCTGGCTTAGCAGAGCACTAGTAAGCTGGCCAATGGAAGAGGCACCTCGTTGAGCCGGCTTGGGCTCGCCTTATAGTTAGTTAGTTTAGCAAAGAAGGAAAAAAATATTGTAAAGGAGACGCTGTTTATGCTTTATGCTGCTAGCATGGATGGCAGACAAGTTTTTCTCATGTACAGCACAATGTAGTATTAGTCGTCGTAGTGGTGGCTGCTTGTTGTGTAAAATGCTGAAAGCGAGAGAGGATCTATCTCTCCGTATTCCTACTCACAAAAAACTATTATTCCCCTTTGTTCCCATCAACATTTCAGTTGGCATTTAGTCCTCGAGCGTACTGGTTGTTTGTGTGTCTGTGTGTGAATTTGTGCAACGCATCTTGTGGAAATGCATACTATTTTTTCACTCTCTGGCTAAACAAAAAATTTAAATAATTATTACCATCGTTAGCAAAAACAAAGTGTCTAGTATTCCGCCATTTTCTGGAAACGCCGTATTTTCACTGGAAATTTTTTACCTGGAAAAAATACACATATATATATATTTACTTTTTCAAACAGAAGATATGAAACTCTGAAAGAGAAGAAGTTTCTTGTTGGTCGTTTGCTCGTCGTGTGGAAATAGAGAGAGAGAGAGAGAACGACTTACTTCAAGGACTTTTTTAATACAGTAGTATAGCATAGCGTCACTACTGAATAATATATTTATACAAGAAAATTTCATCTGCTGCTACTACACAAAATATTTATAGCGAGATTTTCATTCACGCAGAAAATATTCAACCATACAATTTTTTTTGGCTGGTGAGTGTGTGTGTGTGTGTCTGTGACTGTGACTCTTGTCTCTGCTCTGTGTATGCACAGTTTAATTTTACCCTGCCAACCAGCCAAGCCAGCTGCAGCATTCAGAAAGACGAGAGAAAAAAAATATCAGGAGACAGAGACGGAACGAAGAGAGAGAGTAACAGTGTCAGTTGATGTAACGGTTTTTTTTGGAGTTTGTTGCTGTTGGAGTAATATTATAGTCGTTGTTGGTGGATGGATGCTTATTATGTGTGTGCTTATTCTTGTTGAGAAACAACAGAGGAAAAGTACATAATTGAATATTTCAGATGGCAAACTAAGTAAGTTGTGTGTTGCTGTTGTTGTGTAATACTACCACTTTTTTGCATTGCCACTACTATCCAATATATACAAAATATAAAAGTATACATTTTTTTCAACAGAGAAATAAAGCCGGAGAGCAATAACACAATTAGCGGTAAAGGTGTCTAAAATACTGGTGTGTTGTGTCATAGTTGCATAAATGCTCCTCTCCTATACTTTTTTTCTATTGTATTGCTACCGCCTGTCTTAATGGAAAGTGGAAAATAATAACAAGAAATTTCCAGTAGTTGTTTTTTCTTCTTCTCTCTGTAATGTAGTAATTGTAATAATAACTTTCTCTTGGGCAAGGAATCTGGATAGGCTAGTTGGCAGGTTATATTGAAAAAAAGAAGAAGAAGCAATACAGGTAGAGTTTCAAATCAAAATGTTGTAGCTTAGTTTGTCCTCGTTCTTTTATAAATAAATAAATGAATGAATGAATGCTAGTAAAAGTTTTGTTGGAAGAGAGAGAGAGAAGCAAGTCTGGAGATTGATAGGGTAAAAAAATTATTAAGAAGAAGCCTTAGAAAAACTGTGAGTCTGGTGGCGTACCTGTTCGATTCAACTTTGTCACGCAAACTTTTCCAGACACTTTTCCTTGTCCACATATATTTAGACTTACCTTTATATTTCATATATATATCCCATCAACACATATGAAAATTGTATGAATTGTTTAGAGTGTCTCATCATCATCAAAAACATGACTAGTATACGGTAGTCATAAAAAAATAAGCCACAAGTCACAACGCAAATCAAATTGCGAAATACTGACATATTAGGTACTTAATGTAAATAATACGGCAACAGTATTATTTTTTTTTCTTGAGTTGCAAAAAAAGTATTTTTTTCTGTAATTGGAAAGGGGAGCAAAATAACAAGTTGCCTACACGTGTAAGGATTCTCGTTAATAATAATAATAACCATGATAATATTTTTTCTGGAATTGCAGAAGTCAAAGTGGGTTAAGAAAATATCATCATCATCATCAGCCGCCACAGCGTAGTGAATATCTCGGATCTGTTACCATTATTATTGGGAAATTTCCGCAGAGTGAATAAATTGGGCAATAATATACATATATATCGAAGGTGACCTATAATTTTTGCCACCATCACAGTGTCACTTTAAATGGATTAATAAAAAAAATAGTCGTATAAGAAGAGGTATACCTAACCTAAAGTGCTTTATTAGGAGGGAGCAAAAAGGAAAAAAAAGAAGTGCTTACGTGTGTGCATTTTTTTATCAGCAGTCGCATCATCATCATCATCAGATTAAACGTCAAAAAAGTGAAAAGTGAGGAGTGGGTATATAATAATAATCTACTTTTACTATTATTATTATACATCGTGACAACCAATTATACATAATATATAATATATTTTTGCGCCGACGACGCCAAGAAAAAAGTGTGTGTGTGTGCAGTTGTAGTAATAATAATAATAATAATATTACTAAAAAGATGTTCGTTTTTTTTCAAGGTTCTTTTCCCTGTTCGTTGTAGTGCATATTTCGTGAGTGTGTCTGTGTGTATTGTTATTATTAGGTAGCTCTTGTTTTTATTGAAAAGAGAAGGTGTGAATGTGTTCTTAGAAGTGTGTAATTTACTCGTCCCTCACTCAAACACACACACAGCCGTTCATCCACTTTTTTCCTCATCTCATCATCGTGTCTGCCGAAATATACCGCTAAGGAAGTATGTTTTTGTAACGTGCTCGTTGTGAAACATAAAAGCTACCAAAATTCCTACCTCTGTGGACAACAAGAAAATGTATCCGGCTCCGACGAGACATCCGCCCGCTGGGGTAAGTCATAAAACTTGTAGTAGTAGTAGTAGTCGTGGAAAGAGAAGATAACTAATATTGTTCAGTGAAAAGGAATCAGGCAATTTCTTTTAGGTTAGGACGGGTGGTTTATATAGAAAAAAAAAATTGGATGGATGGGCAACAGGAACAGGTATATCGAATTACATGGTGGTTGCATACAGCAGCAGTACACATCATTTTTTCTGGGGAAAAATACACTGACAATTGACTCTTTGGAGAATACAAGTCTCCTTTAACTTTGCTTACCAAATAGCGCACTTAACTTGGTGGTATATGTATATACATTAGATACATACATACATTCTTTATACCCTACCATAATAATAATAATAATCATCATCATCCCAAGTTGTAAGCCTTTTTTACGCGTTCTTTTTTTTACGACTATGGCTATTTACCTCCACAAGATAAGCTTGTTTATTTTCCGCTGACTTTAAAAAGATAGATTTTCATCTACTCCATACAAACCGAGGGAGAAAAAGGCGTAGGAGTGGACTGACTCAGATAATTAGTAAAGAAAAAAAATAACCACGGACTGACAAACTTTTTTTTGACTGTGTGTATTTATTATGAACAAAGTTCCATAATGAGTAGTAGTAGTATATTGTGTAGAGAGAGAGAGATAGAGTGAGCGCTAAAACTTTTAAGGAAAAAAAGGTTGGAAAATAAGGCGAATGCCCCTAACTTCCCTTCCTCTTATTCTCTGGTCATTTTTTAAAATCTTTTTTTGCAGACTACTAA
>JAHZMT010000276.1:0-11764 GCA_027743785.1 Sinhomidia bicolor
GCCACTCCTGCCAACTTGTTCAAAGTTAAAGTGGGCTTGTTAATATCTACTTGTAGTGATGCTATTAATGCCACTACACTATGCCATCATGATCATCATCGTCAGCAGCACCACACCAACTCCTTTTCTCCTTTCTCTCTCTCTCTTTGTACGTTTATGTGTGTGTGTGTGTGTGTGTGTACTCCTCTACTAGACTATTTAAATTGCACCTCTTGTGTAGCAGAAAAGGTCCAATTTAAACTGGCTATTATACAAATATCATCAAATCATGTTGTTATGTGAGCTCTCCTTTTTTATTGTTATTATGTAGCTCTATTATCAATTTTTTGTCAACGACAAATAACAGCATATTGGCAATAAATTAAAAAAAAAGAAGTTTTGACGATGATGATAATGATGATTATTGTGCGTGGTAGTCAAATTGATGAGTGGATGTCAACGTGCGGTAAATAACTTAATTTTAACGAAATGTGTCTGTCTCTGCTTGACAAATTTTTGGTCAGTCAACGTCAGAATGGTAGTGTATCAGGCTTTTGGCCACAATAATAATTGATTTTTTTCCTGTGAACATGCTTGGGTTAATAAATAAAATGGTGTTGTGTTGTTGAAACAAAGTAGGGAAAATAGGGTACAAATTTTTTTACTCTCTCTCATTCCATTTTTATTATTAGCCTTTCCATTTGTATGAAAAAAAACGGTACTGCAAAGTGCACAGTACGAAAAGAAAATTGTACTTTTTTATTTTTATTTTAAAAAAAGGCAGAAAGGATTGCTGGTTGGTTGGTTGGCTGCTACTACTACGGTTAAATGGAAGTAGTGGTAGTGGTCATCAAGAATAAAATGACAGCAATTTAACAAAGTAAGCTGAAATGAAGTTCATTTCTTTAATGAACTTACAGGGAGAAAAGGGAAAATACTGTGAAGAAAAAAAATAACAACTTTTAGTTGCCTTACTTGTTTCTTTGTGTGTAAGCAAAAGCCTTTTCTGTATGTATTCTGCTGCAGCAACACGATTAGGGGTTTCGGGGCACTTTTTCTCTCTCCTTCTCTCTTGAAAATCAATGCCACCAGGAGAGAGAGAAAGGCGAGTTTAGTTTTTTTTTACTCTCGAGGTATTCATTAAGATGGAAACAGTTTAGAAACATTTCCGTTGTGTGAAGCACTGCTTTGATTGGTAAAAAAAAGTCTTCTCATTTCACCATCATCATCATCACATTCAATTCAAGTCCAGTCCAGTCGTCAATACATCCAAAAAAAACTCACACATACACACTGCTCCTCGTTGAAAAAAAGCTTATAAAGCTGTTTTGTATTGGCAGTAAAAAAAAGTGAGTTCCCAAAAGAAGTAAGTGTTAACGCTGTGATTGGATATTCCAGCAGTAGCTAAACACAAGCAAGTAAACACACACACACACACACCGAAAAGCAAATACGGGACTGACGTAAGGCATAATACGGTTTTTTTTTCTGAAAAAAAAATGTTACTCATATAACAACGCTAATATCATAATATAGTCGAGCGGCCGGCCACTACTCCTACCACTACTGTCATGTTATATAACACGTTATGCTATTAACTTTAGAAAGTATTTGCCAAAAGTTATTGTGATTGCCTGTCTGTCTGTCTGTCTGTGTGTAAACACTATAACTTTTTATGTACTGGAACGATTGACACCAAACTTGATTCGGAGACACATCAGGTCAATGCCATCCTGGGAATTGATTTTCAAACAAATCTGTCCATTTAGCTTGCTTAAAACTAAAGCTTAATATGACATTTCCAAAATATTTTGAAATACTACATGACCGTTAAAACGACGTACTTATTTTGTAACTATGACATGCCTCGTGACACGTCAGAAAGCACGTGCATACTTTTTAAGAATAAGCTACTTGTTATTTTCAAACACTTGAAACCGTCACGTGACCGTAAGAAACGTTATATCGTGTCACATAACGCTACAAAAGTTACGTTTCATGAGTTTACACATCCTTGTTACTGTTTTCAAGTATTAAAAAAATATATAGAGAGAAAGACTCATTTTATTATTAGTTTTTTGCCTTATTATAATATTTATGCATGTATGTATGCATATATTTTCCACACATTTTACCATTATGCAAGTACACCCACCCATTGTCAAGTCATGATACTCCTCGCTATTTTTCCTCCTCCGGTCAAGAAAACACTGCTGATAATAATGGGCTAAAACACTATGTCTGTCCTAAACGAACGGGGTTTTTTTCTCTTCTACACCAACATAACACCACCTTGCTTGTGCAGAAGCATACATACACTGATAATTTTATAGAGTAATTATAGAAATATACAGCTGTATAGTCAATACGAGGCTATGGATATATGCTGTGCACATTTTAACTTTTATGTATAGAAATTCTCATGATTACACGCCATCTCCTTTTTCCGGTTGGTTTTTATATCATTTTTGCTTTAAAGGTGGTCCGTTATAGGTGTGCACTTGTGTGTGCTGGAGAAAGCTTTAATGTGAAAAGAAAGACTGTGTGTGTGTGTGTGTGTGTGTTTATTTGTTAAAGTGTATACCGAGTAGACTCCTACACTGTCGGTGTCGACTTTACTGCCTCATCCACGTCAACCTTATGATGTAATGTGTGTAACTGAGTTAACTCTCTCTCTCTCTCTCTCGAAGCAAAGAAAAAGCAAGTTAAAAGAGAAGAAACGCGTGTTTTCCTAGAGTTTAGGGTTATGATGATGATGGTGGTGGTGGTAGTGGCGGTGGCGGTGGCGGAGGGAGTGTGGTGTGGTGGAAACTGGAAGAAGATGAAAGATTCGGTGGTGCCGCTGCTAAAGCTAGACAAACACAAGTGTGTAGAAATAAGTGAGGAGAAGGAGGCAAAGGAGAAGGAAACCGAAAAAACCACGATGATATAGCAATAATGATGATAATATGTTTAAGAATGTATCCCTACGTCCACACGTACCATATAGCTTGTAAAGGCATTAGCAAGAGAGAAAGGGAGATGGATAAGCATGAATGCACCTATCTATAGTTTCGTTTTTGTTGTTTTGCATGCAAACCGCTCTCTGCTCCTACTCCTACTACCTACTACCTTAAAAAACCTATCTCGTCGTCAGAGATTTCCTTTCTCCATTTTCTCCGTGCCACGCTTTACTCCTTTTCTTCTTCTCCCTTTTTTTTGCTTTGCTCTCACTCTCTCCTTGTTTGTTTATTGTACCATTTATTGACTTTTCCGCCCAGAAAACTTTGCGCCTTTTTTAATTTTCTTTGACAAACAAGTGATCACAAATTTTACAAAGAGGTAGACGAGGACAATAGAAATAGTACTAAATGTTATACTATGGCATATATACGTATGTATATAATGTTATATAATATAAACTACATATAATATATATGATGCTTTGATGTTAGGTAGTGATATCAAACAGATATTTTTACGGTAGTGTTGTACATTTCATTTTAGAGAATAATAATTAGCCTTCATAATTTTTCAATGCGCACATTCCTCCAACAACATGGTAGGCTTTGCAACGTCATTTTAAAAATTGATTGGATTTGACAATAATGTAAAATGCAGGTACAATCATGTACATACGCACTTAAAAAATAATAACAACAACAACAACAAAAAGTCGAGACTACAAACGGACGTTGGTTTATTGTCACAAAACAGCATGGAACCGTTTGCATTTCACCAGAATCCTGCAAGACCCACGCACACTAACGAAAAAAAATATTATTATTTTTTACATTTTCCCCACATAAAAGCTGAAAATTGGATGAATGCATACATAACATGGAAAAAATATAGTTACAAATTCATAATAATTATTATGGTTTACATAAGTTGGTGTTTGTGTGTGTGTGTGTGAGTGAGAGAGAGAGAGAGAGAAAGAGAAAAGTAGCAGAAAAAATGGTTGTTTGTGTGCATGTCACTCTTATTAATATTCTCATTAAATGAGCACAGCATACATAATACTACATTTTTCTCTTATGTAAGTGCGACTCTAATTTTCAACCTATAAATTTTAGCAAAATTTTTTATGACTTTGCCTTTCCATTTTTTAAACATAAAGTCAATGTTTTGTATATGTATAATATTTATTTAGTAGTGACTAGGCAGATGAGGGAGAAAAAAATACATGTATTTTGTTATAAAAACATTTGCAAATAATAATATTTTTTCTAATAATGGCTAGCTATATAGCCTATAAATATATCATCATCGTCATCATCACCATAGAATATTTTCTATTGTATTTAATTTACTATTAAAACTCGAATGATTTTTTTTCATTCTGTATACACTCACTCACACACACACACACGAGGCTCAGCTACTCCTACTTTTACCTCTACCCCTCTGCCATCACCACCACCGCCATTACTTTTTTTGTTTTGAAATGGCAGCAGGAGGAGAAGAGAGAAAAAAAAGTAATTTCTAGCTGGATTTTTTTTATTCAGGCCCTTTCTACCACACACACACACACGTACATATATAAGCATACCAGCAGCAGTAGGAGTAGGAGTATGAAGGAGAAAGTCAGCAAAATAAGTGGTGGAGGAGGAAAAAGAAGAAAGAATACCAAGAAAAAGAAGCCAACAAAACAGTGTTTCTTTTTTATACAAGCTGCAGCAAAGGCAATGCATTACATAAAAAAACGCTAAACTCAGTGCTCTGCTGCTGCTGCTGCTGCTGATAGCTTATAAGCAGCAGCATAGCTGACTACTACTACTACTACGACGACGACGACACAAAAGCAAGTAATGCCAAAAGTTGCTGCTGCTATTTCTCAGTATTTACAGCATTTTCCCTTAATTTTCTAGTTGAGACAAAAGAGCTGGTTGTAAAAAAAGGTATGCTCTCTCTCTCTCTCTCTCTCTCTCTCTTTCTCTCTCTTCATAATTGAACGTTGGGTAATTTTCTTCAAAAAATATTGCTATACTATTAGAATAGAATGTTGTACAAGTTGTATAAAGAAGTAGTATAAAATGCCAGTGAGTCGCAGCAGCAGAGCACAGCACAAAATACAACACACAGCAGCAGTAGCAGCAGCAGCGCAGCGCTTTTTTGGATATACTCGTCAGCAGTGAAAGGACGTAAATGGGTGGCCCCTCGTAATTTGTCATATTATTTGTTTGTCAGACAATTTTGATTCATATCGTGATAGATGGTGTGCTAGATTGTTTTCCGTGTACTACTACTACTACTACTACTATGCTGGCATTATAATATAAATTTTTTGGGTGGATACAACACACACACACACACAATGTAAAAATAGAATAGAAATAAAGTTGAAAAAATAAAAGTAAAAAATAGTAAAAAGGAATTGAGCACGGTTTTTTCCCTTATATGTCATATAAATGTATAGAGAGCTTTAATATATTGATACCGTTTTAGCTGCTGCCGCGGTGCTGCTAGCAGTGTAGTAGTGACGATGGTGGAGGTGGTGGTGGTGGTGGCCACTACCACCACCATCTACTGCTCTGCTGCTCTTGGTGAAACAAGTAAAATTGTCTAATTAGCTAAGTAGAACAAAAAAATACACACATAGTCGTTTTTTTCTTTTTTTCTCTCTCTCTTTCTCTTCAAACTTTATTCCTTTTTATTGATCTATTTTTTTGCTCCCTCCCTCTCCCCCCCTCTTTCGATAACTAACTGGAAATACTGAAAGGCACGGAATTTAACTCTCTTTTTTATACGCAATCAACTCACTCATATATTTAATATGAGACGCAATTATTACATCACTTGTTTTTTTCATACAATAGATGAAAATGTAATATGCTGTTATCATCATCAAACTCAAAAATGGATGATTATTAGCAAATACCTATCAACTTTTTATTATTGTTCAAAAAATACACGTAATACATTCATGCATGCATGTATGTATGTATGTATGTGTATATGCGTGCATGCATTCATTTTTATTGCCAAGACAATGATTATGATGATGATGATGATGACGACGAGATTCAATATAATTTTGTTTTTTTATATATTTTTTTGACAAATAAGCGACATATGACAAAAAACACGGCAAAATGTATAAAAAAAGCAGAGTCGTAGTGAGTGAGTAGGTTTTTACAATGTTTGTTCTCTTCTTCGATTATAAACGCTGTGTGGTGACATGACAGCAGCAACAGCAGTGGTGGTGGTGGTGGTAGTGTTGTGAGTATGCAAGCAGGCAAAGCTAAAGCCAAGCCAACTTATAGAAAACGTTTTTTTTTGGATGATAAACAGCGAAAAAAAAGATAGCGGTGTGTATATATGCACCATAATAAAAGTAAATGAATATTTATTTTTTAGTACGTCTGCACAATTTAATACAAAGTTAAATAGATGGATTTTATTTGAGTAGTAGTGAGAGAAGAGATACACACACAATGATATTAATAATAATAATAATAATAATGTACACTCTACTCAAACACAACAGATTGTGAGTGCACACACACACAGGTCAAAATTATTATTATATTTTTTATTGTTCTCCCTTTTCACCTTTTTTTTAGATACGTGTGTGTAGGTAGGTACCCACGGATACTTTGTGAAACTTCCGTAAAAACTCATTTTTATATTTTATTGTCAGCATAATTTAATTAACATTAATATTAAAAAGGATTGGATTATTGGTACAATTTATTAAAACATTCTTTCTGCATTGTTGTGTGATGATATATACATATACTATATACATATGTGTATATATATATATAGGCTTATAGATAGCGAAACAGTTGTGCGCTGCTGCCTTGCTGTAATACACGCGCTTTGCATTTTTGTATGCATAAACAGCAGCGATAATAATAATAAAAATAATATAAAACTAAAACCCAAAAGCATCACAAGAGAGAAGGAGAACAATGACTGCTCTAAAAATGTGACAGAAATAAAAGCTGCAGAAGCAGTACAACAATTTAAGCGACAACCATTATAATTATCATCATCACTGCTGTTAAATATTCCGGCAGAATGTGTTATTAATTATTACAGTACAGTTTTGTTCTTTTTAACATACCCATTATATATTATTATAATTATGTGTGCCTACAGTTGAGTTCACAGAAAAAAATTATGAAAAGCTGGTGGCAGTTTTCGTTTCAAAAAAAAATAATAATAAAAGATGGAAATATCATTTTGACACGTATTTAATAGGAGAATAGTAGAGGTGCAGTATTAGCAACGGTAATCATTAGGATTGCGATGATGAGCGGTGATGCATATATGTATGTATGTATGGCTATTTCAAATAAAGTAAAAGCATTATTAAAAAATATTATTAAGGTAGATGGGCAGATTCTACAATTTTTTTGAGACTCGATAAAGCTCTTTGGATTAAATGTGAGCAATAGTCAGGAAGAGGCAGGGAAAGATGTGTGTGTGTGTGTGTAGCGGTGCCGATGAACACGGTACTAGTGCGGCTTGACGGTTGGACTTGCTTTTTCTGGCTGATGAATAGATTTTTCTAGATTTTCTGTACAAAAAAAATGTAATAAAGTGGGCAGTGGAAAATGGTAACTGTAACAATGGTTCGGCTTACTCATATTATTATTATTATTATGCATGTACGTAATTCCATAGAAGATTGGAAAATACTGAGAGTATGAAAAATACAGAGGAAAAAAATGCTCCCGTTGTTGAATATCATATTTTTGCTGCCTAGATTTTTCGGGTTTTTTGTAAAAAAAAGGGTAGATATTTTTAAGCTGTATTCCCAACTCTTGGTTTCGTTCTGACCAAAAAAAAGCAGAGAATTTTTTTTCGTTGCTTAATTCTGTTTCTAGAAGAATGTGTAGTAGTGGCATCGTCATCGTTATGATCATGATCATCATCATCATAGCAGGAGTGAACACAACAATACATTATGAGTTGGAGTACAAAAAAGTAGAGGAAGAAGAATGAGAGAGCTGTAGTTCATATTTCAAGTTTCAAGCAAGGCAGCACGAAAGAGAGAGAGAGAGACCTTTGTAAACGCATATTACTCTGTGATGGGCATTCGCTTTTTGCTCCGATAATGGTTTCCAGTATTTTCTTCTTCATCATCATCATCGTCATCATCGTCATTGTTGGCTACATATACGTCCATATATGCAAAAACATACATGTATGCTTGTTATTAAGCGTGGAGTAGTAATATTACGTGTGTGTGTATCATTCTACGTATCTCCATCCATCCATCCATCTATCTCCGTGTCCGTGTATTTATATGAAAACACAGGGGTTAGGAATAATATTTTTTTGGGGAAAAAAGTCGGGATTTGTGAAGAGAGAAAGCGAGTATGCTACTAGAATGCACACAGCTATTACTCCGATAGCTACATACCTATCCACCTCTCTCTCTCTCTCGCTCTCTGGTGCGTACCTAAATACTGTCGACGTAGGGCAGCAGAGAGAAGTTGAGTTGAGTGAGGAAAAGCCAAGTCGCACACGACCACGACCACCACCACCACCACCACCATATCATCATCCACATAAGCAGAGCTTCAACAGCAGCAGCAAAAACAGCGCTAGCAATATTTTTTAAGCATCAAAGCATATTATCTGAGCAAAGCAATCGGCAGCACACTACACAGCGCTTTTCAGGGGAATGCTTCTGCTGCTGCTGTTTTGCTTGCATTTCTCTCCAACGAAAACCAACCACCTTACCCAAGCACCACCACCACCGTTCTTTCTTCTTCCTCGGCAGCAGCAGCAGCAGCTGAAACTTACATTTTTTGGGAAAAAACCTCGTTTCTCACTGCTGCTCAAACGAATGAGCGTGTGTATTCTCCTTTTATTCGGCAAAAATGGTCTTATGCATGCATGCATGTTTTCTTCTCCTTCCTCTACCACTGCATGTGTTTGAGCTGAATGGTTGGTGGTGGTGGTGGCAGAGTGGAGGGAGGCAGAGTGCTTTAGTAGAAGCAGCAGCAGCAGCACTAGTAATGCTTGTATGATGGTCATGCACACGGCATGATGGTGAATTGGTGACGACGACATCGACGGTGGGTACATGCATTGTTCCCTTGTGTTGGTAGTTAGTAGTGCCACACTCACTTCTCTCTTACTTACTTACTTACTTACTACCTATACACCAAAGTCGTTACCTACAAAAGGTTTTCTCTCATTCCGCTACTAGCTGTTACGCTGGTGTGTGTGTACCACTAGTCCAAGTGCCGATGTGATGTGGTGCGGTGATAATAATAATAAGAAGAATACGGTAATAATATACAGTATAAAAGGCAAAAGAAGTAAGTAATATCTTCTCTCTTTCTTCTTTTCCTCTCACACTCGCATTTTTACACGCGGAGGAAAGAAAGAGCAAAAAAGAGAAAAAAAATCAGCCTCTTGTTACCATTGTTACATGTTACTATACTTATATATCACTCCTACTAGTCGTCCAGAGTCTTTTCTCAGAGAGTCAAAGAAAAAAGAAGAAGAAAAAAGGAACGGTGGTGGTGGTTGTGCGTGGTGAAAAGAGCGTAGATAGATAACAGATAATAATATTTTATACATATATTTGTATAGTGGTGGTGGTGGTGGTGAGTGATGATGAAAATCTTAAAAGTTATTTTTTTCTTGCATTTGAGAAATATAATGTTTTTAGTACCACAAGAGAACATGTGCATATGAGGAAAAAAATAACAGATATGTAGCAGTGCTAATGCGAGCGTTTTCATGCATGACTGTTTTTTATTAATTAAAAAAATAATAACAATTACTGTATAAATTTCCTCAAGAGTGTTCTACTTTCAGTTTTGCTAATTTGATTGAGAGACAAAGAGAAAGAAACAAGTTATCTGCAAAATAGAATGTGATTTGTGTAAAAAAAATTCATTTTTTCTTCGTAATGACAGTTCTCTCAGTTTTCGGAGTAACTTGTGACACAACAAATTTTTTAAAAAGTGTTCCAGCGCAAGACTAAGTGCGTAAAAGGCCAAGTTCTTAAAAAACCTTTCTATTTACTAAAGTGCATGTAAGCAAACAGCAGAGACACGTTTCTTTGTACACAATTCGTTTTTCCTCTTGTTTTTATCCAAAAGGAGAAGGAGAAGAAGAAGAAGAGAAAAAAAAATGTTTCAAGCTGATTTTTTTTTAAACTTTGCTGCTGCAGCTTCTTCTAAAGAGAAAAGAACATCAACATCAACAACAACAACAACAGTGATATCAGCACAGCAGACTGTAATCTTGTGACTTGGTTGTTTCATCTTCTCCTTTTTTCTCTCTCTCTCCTCTTTCGCCCTCACTCAGTCAGTCTCTCTGCTGGTTTTATATGCTCGCTGGCTGTTGTCTTGTTCGCAGAGAGAAAAAAGAAAGACACGAGGACAGTGAGAGACAGACAGAGGTTTTTCCTCGCTAGCACACAGACACAAACACACACATTCTCTCTTTCTCTCTCGCCCTGCCTCACTCTTTTACTCACACACTTACTTACATTCAGTCGCTGCGAAATAACGTTATTTTTTTCCTTCTCTTTCCTCAGAGTGTGCTACAACCACTACGAAAGCTAAACGATGAAAGTCACACTTATACTGTGTTCCTCTGCTGTCTACTTGTAGTAATTCTGTGGTGGTAGTGGAAGTACAAAAAAATATATATACTCTTTGAAGAAGCACGAGAAAGAGAAAGAGAGAAAAAAAAGAAAAATCTTTCTTTCTTTCTTTCCTTTTTTTTGCTTCCTTGTTGCTATTGTCGTTCGTCGTACCTTCCGTCTTGAACTTGCTTGGTTAACAACACTGTTGTGTTTACTGCGACGACAAACGACGACTACTTTTACTACTTTGCTTGTTGGTTGACCTGACAGAGAGAGAGAGAGAGAGAGAGAGGGGAAGAAAATAAAAATCTGGTTTTACTTTGGCTGCTGCTATTGTTGTCATTAGCACTGCGATTCAATTCACCAGTAACAATGTGCACATTTTGTCATACTTTTTACCTTCAACTTATCAACTTACTGCTAGTCCAACAATAGTTCACCAAATACAATAAAGTCAACCAATACGTACGTGCATACAATATCAATTTGTGCAATATAAACGGGAATACAGTTGCTAAAGAGGTGCAATAATAATAGCAAGTTAGTTTAAATTTAGTTTAATTGCTCCGTTAATCATCATGTGCATTTTTCCTTTGCCAAGTAAATGCAATAATAATAACAACATTGTTTATTATTGTAAATGTTCTCTGTGGCTGCTGTGAATTTACGGGGACCTTTGGCAACGCTACCAGAAAAACACAAGTTGCTTGTCGGCCTTGTTGAAATAGGAATGCCTTAGATTGCCCCAGAAGTGGTGTATACAGTGGCATATGACAGAACTCTGCATATAGACTTGTGTGTGGCGTGTACGTGTGTGCGTGCTTGTGTCATCATCATTTGATGTGCTAGCTAGAGAGCTGCTGTCTTTTTGATAAGCTAGTAAGGCAGCAGACGAATAGTTTGTGATTGTAACTATTATTATTATTATTATTATTATTCCTCACACTATTAACTTACTTGGTCAAGTTAACTCTGTTTGCATAACAGCAAGTCAATTTTAGAGCAGAAACAATGAAATTGTATTATTTTTTTGTGCGATAGTGCATATGTTAAAGTGTGAGTTTGAAGTTTTGAAAATATTTCAAGTGGCATAATAAATACTTAACAAATAGACAGCAAAAGTATTGTCATCGTCATAATGTTACCTTGTGGACGGACTGTGCCCAGCGCAACTCGAACAGCAACAGCAGATTACTATGTTGAAGGCAAGGATAACGATGGTGACCTGTGTGATTTTTT
>JAHZMT010000277.1:0-18570 GCA_027743785.1 Sinhomidia bicolor
GCCATACTTACACTTTAACTAGGTATTATCATCTGCCAAGCCCAAATGCGCAATATGTTGCTTGGTTTTCCTCTTCATTATTGTCAGAATAAGTAAATCTTGTTGAAAGCTTCCAAAAATAAGGTTTTTTTTGCTCTTGTAGGCATTACTCCGTTGGTGGTTGAGTATGAATATAAAATACAGTGTCGTGATGAGTGTAAGCCAAGAAGAAAAAGAGGCATCATCATCATCATCTTCTTCATCATTGGTATCATTGTAACGATCATTTCAAAAGCCCGTGGTCAGTGGTCAAGCGCAAAATAAAAATTGTATTACACATGTATATTTACCACACAGTCTATATAATGTGTATGTATATGGTATGATTAAATGATAGAAAACCTGTATTTTTAGTACATAATGTCAAAAGGTAACAAACATAAATATCCAATCTTCCAATCCGATGACGCGGTTCGAGGGACAAAAAAGTAAGATCAGCTAGTAAGATTCCTCGCTGGCTTGGTTGCAGTGTTGCAAAATGTAATCCAGGCATTTGCAAATATTGTAATATATTGAATTTGAAAAAAGCGTATAGCATATATACATATATAGTCTTTCGATAAGTATGTATGAACATCAAGTCATTCCTCTTGTTGTACACAACTTGTAGTATTAATGTGAGTAGAATCGCAAGATATTGAACCTGAGAGAATCGACAACATTATATATTACATGTATGTACATTGTTAAAACGTAGTTTTGCTCTTGCTTAGGTATCTCTGCTTCATGTTCAAAACGCCCCAACGTATTTCTAACCCTCTAGAACCAAGCGATTCTTTTCACTGATTACCTACCTAAATCAAATGGTTTACTATGCCAAGCTAACATGCATCCACTTGTCTTAATTAGCTGCACTGCAAAAAGTAGTAGTAGTAAAGCACTAAGCGAGTGGGTGATTTACCAGCCAACATTTGTGTAAGTTTACATGTAATTTCAACTTTCAGAACTTTTTACGCAAATCTCATCATTTACCATATAACATATTGTCATTCCAGTGACAATTTTTGTATTCTTACCAAACACAAGAGATTGTTGCATGGCAGCAGTAGTAGTATACAAGTTGTATGAGACAAAGTTAAGCTGTGCGATGGAATCCTGGAAAAAAAATCTTTGCCGTTCTGTCAGAGGTAAACATGTACCTATCTCTATGTACTCTTCTCGTATCGTCGGCAAATTTTCTTTTTACTTAAGAATAATGTAGTCGAAATAACAATAAGTCAAGTTTGCTATTACGATGAACACATGCTGCTGGCTGACTTCATTTGATGCGTATACGATCTAAAACAAAAAAAAATGTTTGCCTCTAGTAAAGATGAGTAGGTATGTTGTACCTTCATGAATTCGTATATTATCATTGTTATGTGCTTGGCGCATTTTTGTCAGATTTTTCTTGTAAACCAGCAAAAAATTGTATATAACAGAAGAAAAGTTGTAAATATTGCGTGTAGTACAAAATACAGAGGCAGAAAAGGGCATGTCTGCCTGCCTGCTTAAGTATATTTAAAGCTATTATTGGGAACTATATTGCTGCTGCTCAACCAACACATTGACTATTTTATTGCACGAGAATTGCGTATTTCTTCACTGACGATTTCAAAATGGTTCATTGTAGCTAGTCCGTACATCAACATCACTACCAACTACATGTTTACTTGAATTTCTGAATAAACGTCTTGTCAATAATTTTCAAATAGCTAGGCACTCCAGTAAAATGAGCTTATTACGCTGCTGCTGCTGTTGCGACCTCTTTAAGCCAAGTATCCAAATTGCGTGCGCTCATTCATTCCTGTCATTCTAGAAGTGTATATTCTACTAATAAACTATTTTATTTGTAACTTCATTTTTACATAAACTTCGCAACTCTAATAAAACATACCATTCTCGTTGTAAATATATTATGTATTAGTTACTACCGCTCAAGAATATGTACGTAGACCTGAAAGTATAATACCATGTGAACTACAAGTTTTAAAAAATGACGCTGATTCCTTTATTTGAGCAAAACTAAAAACTAGTTCACTCTTCACGTCATGCTGGAAGCCAGCCATTATCATCTTTCGCCCTGGTAGGTACTGACATTTCTTCAACAAGGAACAAAAAAAATACCTTGTACGTTATTTACTTCTCAAAAATTCACAGAATTTTTTTTCCTTTCTTCTCAGCATCTTTGACTCTTCTGCCACTGCCACTACGCTTATTATTATTATTACTATTACTACTACTACCAGTTGGCTTTTCCCCATTCTTCATTCAGTTTTATTGATGTCCACTGTATTACATAAATGTATACATGTGTATTCATGCAGAAAAAATTGTTATGAGCCGGTGCTGCGAAACTATCTCTGCTGATGCGAATGGTAGGAAATGCTTTTTAAACCAGAAGAATGTATGTGTGCCTGGCCTGCTTGTAAGTACAAAGCACTAGGCCGGGCACAATTTGGGTGGACACAGTGCATGGCAAATCAACATCTAATATTGTTATTTGCTACCCCCCGGAGATTCAGCTTGACTTGGCCTTACCTTGCCTACCAGAGCGTGCAAGTTAACCAGCATGTGTAAAAGAAAAAAAAATAGATTGCAGAAGCTATTTTGTACGGATTTGTACTTATTTCCATTCAGCTTGATACCTTTATGCAAACTTGTCCATGTGGATGCTCTTCCTTTTCATCCATTATAATTAACACTCTTTCTCGGCTTCAGTTTCATCATCATCATCGTCATCCTGTGGAAAAAAGGATTCATTCTTGTGAAAAAAAACAACTCGTAAAAACGACACAAGAATTTCCATGAATTCCTCCACACACTAAATTCCTTTGCAAAATCTGACAAAGCCTTTTATTAGCTCAGCATTTTACAATGTATTCAAAAAGAAATAAACATTCATGCCATTATCCATGTCTGTCGATAGAGTGGAATGAGCAAACGGAAAAGTAAAAAGACAATAATAAGCCGTGTATGTACCTACTCATTTTATTATTCCGCTGACTCCACTTCAATACTTTTTGCCAGTAGTATTCACTTATTCCTATTTCAAATGATGTGTAGTGTGCCTCTGCTGCTGCTAACGGTGGATATAACAGCAGCAGCAGCAGAAGCTAAACTATACAGTAATGTTGCTGTGTATGGTCAAAACTTTTAAGCGACAAGTTAAAGGATGGATTTCAAGTATTACCTATTTGGATAAAATTTATTCTAGAAGCCGAGACAAGGAGGGAAATAACGTCATGCATAAAAAATAATAATATTTGAGTAAATCAATTGAATAATGTGAGAAATGATAATAAGCAGTTTTGCATGCAAAACTTGACAGTTATATTTACTCTGTTGTGTTGTATTGTATGCGAAGAAAACAATAGGGAATGTGGACACGGTAGAAAAATAAAGGTTTATAGTCGTGTAAAAAAATCTACCTGTTTTCTTGGTAAGCAAGTAATTGTGTGACATTAGCGTTTTTAAAAGCTTATAGGCATTCATGCTGTCTTCTTATCAGAGTGGTATACTATTCATTTGCGCATGCATGCATACACATCTATAATGAATTACTGAATGGTTAGGAAAGTCAAACGAAACCAATAAGGTCCTGTTCTGAGATGGGACAGCTGTTAAATGCCGTCGTCGTAGTCATCATCATCCTCAAATACCAGTCGAGTCTCTTTGAGATGAGAAGTGGTTTGCAGAAGCGAATTAAAGAGGTTGGCATGGCAAAGGCAGCAGTGAAATGTTTTTGAAGTGGAGAACTGTGGTTTCGGGCGAGAAAGAAAAGAGCGTATACGTTTTTGACATAGCCAAGATGAAGAGGAAAAAAAGAAGCAGCCGGTCCCATCAAACAGGATCATCATGATTGCTGAGTTGATTTGTGAACTGGGAAAACTCTGGTCAAATCCAAGTCAAGAGGAACCACCACCACCAGAAGCATCCAACAGATACCGGCTGAGAAAAAGATGGAGGGCCACAGTGTCCTGCGTCAGTCAAGTGCGTAGATACATTAGTCAAGAGGAACCACCACCACCAGAAGCATCCAACAGATACCGGCTGAGAAAAAGATGGAGGGCCACAGTGTCCTGCGTCAGTCAAGTGCGTAGATACATAATAATGCACGCACAAGCGGCCACGGGCTCAGAAAACTGAACAATTTTCATGACATGAGCATCTATTTACGAACAAAGTACAAATAAAAATCGTACGAAAAAATACCTCTTATTTTATCATGACTTCCTAATGGACAACAAGAGTAGGCAAAAATGCGTACAATGAAAACATGATATGAGCATCTATTTACGAACAAAGTACAAATAAAAATCGTACGAAAAAATACCTCTTATTTTATCATGACTTCCTAATGGACAACAAGAGTAGGCAAAAATGCGTACAATGAAAAAAAAATCACGCATTCATCAGGATTTCTTCTCTGCACTGGTTTCGAGGAATAAGAACGGGTTTCATTTAAACTTCACGCATTGATTTTTCCCTCTGATCACCGCAACCAGCGATCACCAACCATCACCACAATAACCATCAAATTACATCAGTCGCGGTGAAGTGCGTATAGGTAGGTATGCCTGCCAGTCTGTAATAGGTAGTACAGTACAAAAAATCAGTGCTTGCCAACTTCCTACATAGCATATTGACTTTTGGGTAGCAAATATATTTAAAATCTTTCTTTTTCTATAATGTACCTCGTCCGCCACTTGTTTGAATATTCTTTGCCCGTCCAACCGTCCGTCATAAAAACTCGTCTTGTCAATTAAACAGAGAAAAAAATTAGCACCTTTTCTCCTCGACTAGATAGTTGGATACCTTTCTCTCTGCTTGGCATTTCAATAAAACAAAAAAATCCCTACACAATATGTGGTTCATATAAACTGTAGAAATTGTATTAAATTTACTGCTGCCATATGAACATGAGCATCTTGGAGCAGGATGATGATAAAATGATGGTGATGATCAGTGAGAAGAAAGAACGAAGAGAGCCAGGGAGAATGGTAATGAATCAATATACCCCATCATCCCATTAGAGAACGGTAGTGCTGGCTGTGTGGATTGCTTTTGATATAATTTAATACTAGCTTGTGCTCAGGTATGTAGGTATGCACATATATATACCTACCTTTTTTGTAAATTCAATCTCTTGTAATTTTTATAAACAGCAAAAAAACTGAATTTGGCACTGTGGTCGCTGCTGATACATTTTGTTTGTGAACTCTTTTAGAAAAAATGATACTACGTACGAATATTCCGTCTTTATACAGGTATCACTGTCCGTATCACTGATTGTATATTTTCTGTTTTTTGCTGCTGCTTAAATATATCTACCTACATACATACATACATACATATGTACAGGTATCAAAACAACTTTGAAATTAAGCATCATGGGACAATATGGAGGAATGCAATGGATAACTAGAATTGCTGCTGTTTTGAGTCTGCAGGTTTGTAAAGCAACATTGAGAGGATGTTCAGTAAAAAAAAAGTTGGATAGAAAACGTCATGAGAAAATGTAAAACCACACCTGCTGCTCAGCGAGCAGTCTATGACTTGCTTTGTGGTCTCCCAATCAAACAGCAATTTTTGTTATATTTTCTTTGTTAGATTTGCCCTGATACGCAATATTCTTTGTTTTTTGCTGAACTTTATGGGATCTCTGAAAATTATTATTTGGTACATACCGATGATGACTAATAGTAAGATACACGCTGCTGCTACATATATTTGAAGAAAATTGTTGTCTTCTTTTTTTGCAGATAGGCATAGGTTTAAATAATTGCATTTTAGGGATGTTTTACAGAAGTTAAATTATACAAAAAGACTGTCTTAATTTTTTATACCTGCGCTACAAAGGACATATGACGTAAGCAAATAAATAGAGCGATGTAGTTACGTTTAAAAAAATGGTTACCAATATTCTTTGTGTAGTATTCAAGTTGTATTCACCAAATATATTCATTATTATTATTATTATTATTTAAAAGCTAACCTACCTGCTAACAACTTCATTCATTTTTTATTACTACAACAAAATAATGTGTAAATGCACAGTAAGAAATCTGTGCTGTAGAATCACGAAAAAATTTATTTATTGTCTTCACAGTAATTTCGGTGAAAATGCCAATTTTTATAGATAATTGAATTAATAAGACACCAATCAATGGATGGGCAACGCACCTTTTGTATTTGCATTGAAATTGGTAGGTATTTGCAAAGCTTAGGTCAGCTCTATAATGAATACATATTATTATTATAGAATGGGTGTTCAATGCTCATCTTGGCAATATCAATTCCACACACACACATATACTATATTATTTTTTTTTTCACTTCTTAATACTTACATATAGAATACATATCAAAGAAATATATCGATACTTGTATATAGGTATACTGATTGTGTACCTATGCTACTATCCATAGGATTAATCCATGTGCATTTACAATAACATGCACACCTGTACAACGTCCAAGATGTGTGTTTATATAATATCCAAATATCTTTATTGCATTGCATGACTATAACCAGGGTATAAAAAGCATAGTCGATATATATGTACATATGCATAAATACGAGCGTATTTTACCTTTACTAATGCTTGGACGCGAAGTCGAGGGATTATCCTAAGCATTTTGCATTCTAAAGTTGTTACGTAAGATCTTATGCAAAAAAACATGCTTGCTGAAACGGAGACGAGAAGAAAACTATTATTTAACATGGCGGCCTCCTTTTTGCAAGCACACCTTTACCTGTGTAAATTAAACAAACAGGCTCGCTTTGGATTATCATTGTTGTTACTATTATTATTATTAGGAAAATGGAAACGGTAGAAAGATTATTTTTAAAAATTAAAAAAAAAATATTTATATTAAATAAATAGTTTATTAATTTTGCAAAATTTACTGCGTCAATTTGTCTTTTATTTAAATTGATAAACTTTTGAAACAAACTGAAAATCGGAGGTAACTACACATTTAATCGATTTTTACCGAGTTCATTGCTTTCTGTGTAGAAACAATATTTCAGATAAAGTCACTGTCCTGTGTAATAAAGCGAATCTTTGGAAAAATAGCCCAGATTATGCAACGGCCATGTTTATTGACTCATATCATGCACAAAATGCATCACATAATCAGAATGCACAATTCAACATAATTAACTTCCCAGTAAACAGATCGATAACAATAAAATTAATTATTTCCAAAAATGGGGTTTCCTGCTTTAGATTCAATTTTGTTCAACATACTAGATACAAAGCGGAAGAACTGAAGGGAGCATACTTACATTTTATTACGACAGAAATGTACCATCAAAAATATAGATCCCTAATTTCATATTCCAGCAGGAAGGAAAACCTACCATCATTGATTTTCGTAATTATAAGGTTGTAAATAGAATGGGTACTTGCTCCTGTTTACTAACAAGCGTTGAATTTACTTTCAATTTCTGTTGCGTGCAAACTTCAAATGAAAATGGGGAATATTGGTTAGTTTTCATGAATCATTTTTTGGAAAAAGAGTTAACCGAAAAGACTGAAAACGCATCACTTCCGTTTTCTAAAAAATACGCCAATAGTACACAGCAATTTGAAGCATGTGTCATTTTCCTCAACGAAGCATAAATTCGCTGAAAACGTTTGGATGGGTGCTGGTTTCCAGAAACATGCCAAAATACAGTATCTAGCAAGTTACATGTATACGTGATATTATGCTGTACCACCTTACCTTTTTTATTTAACCCCAATATTCTCAAAATCGTGTAATAATACGTAATATTATGTTGTCAACGATAATCTTATTTTGGTTTGGTTAGGTAGCCATCAGTGGCACTCGTCGTCGTCTTCGTTGCCGTCAATTGTGTGATACATGGACGGCAATAAGTAGATGGTGCATTATAATATATTAATATGTAATTGATTAGTTTGATGTCCGTTTTCAACTAAAATTCTGTTCCATAATATGTACCTTTATTTGGACATGTGTCACAACAATTTGCAACTCTGAATGCACACAGTATCTTCTGTCACAGCCACAATAAAAGCGTGGCGTTGTTGCTCCTGTCTTGGACCGCTGCAAATACATGAAAAGTAAGTAAGTAAGTAAGTAGGCAGACGTGCGTGTACAAACTGATAGCAGAATCAGACATTGTAGTAGTCCAAACTCCCAACTGCCATCCATTTGGGACTACTACAAAGGGAAAATGAGGATAAAATATTCTGAGTGAAAGTGAAAATAACACCGGTGCAGAGAAGCCATCAATCACCGTACAGCTGAAGAAAGTGCAACAACAAAACAGCGAATTGTTCCTTTACTTTCCTCCAACTTGCTTTCCTCCAAAACATTTTGCTTTGGTAGATACGTCGTTTCTCGGTGAATATGAGGTTGCTGCGAGATAGCATTTTCATTTGTGTTCTGAACGTGCAAAGGAACATGTCTTGAGTCACTATTGTCGCCAAAGTCTTTTGACAGTTTGGAAACGCAACTGTGTGGGAACTTAAAGAAGGTAGAAAGTAGGTGCACCTCTTTAATTAGGTATTCAATACCGTTGACCGCCGCCGCCGCTATACGAGTAAATGAGTTCCAGTGGTAATTCAGTGAAAAACATGGCTTCCATGAGAACTGTAATAATTGTTTTAACTACTATAACGTTGTTTGCATTGAGTGTCATTCATCCGTGTGATGCTAAACCAAGACCATTGTCTTGGATTTGGCCAGAGAAAGATAATGCACAAAATTTGAGCAAAACTGAAAGTCTGAACGAGAAGAACAGCTCGAAAATACAGTCAGGTACTCGAATACATATATTTTCAGGTTTTATTTTTACTTACTAAAGTTCATTGTTCCAACGAATTGAGTTTATTTTCTAGAATCCGTACAACCTCGTGCTCTCTTTACTTTTGGAACCAGCATTGCTACCGCAATTGTGTCACAGCAGACGCGTACAATTCCCACGTCTGCATCGCTCGTGTTACCAACATTGGTCACTGAAAATTGCACATGTGTCCCATTTTATTACTGTGATGAAGGCCAGGTTGACAGGGATATTACATTTAGTATCAGTAGTTTGCTGAACACTCTGTCAGTTCAATGCTACAACCTACCAATTTTTTTTACATTATATTGTCAGGTTGTTTCCGATGGGAGTGGGTTGATTGACATACGCCAAGCATGGCCATGTCGCAGTGTGTTAGAAGTGTGTTGTAGAAACCCTCGCGTTACCCCTTCACCAACCACGCCAACCACCACCACAACGACAACAACTGCTCCTCCTGCGGATACTGGCACGATCCCACCTTATTCGCCACAATGTGGAACACTAAATCCGAATGGAGTTCATGCCCGAATATTAGGATTTAAGGTTAATTTGGCAGGAGAATCATTAAAACTAAAATAGTTTTTTGTGTGTAGCTAATAGAAGGAAATTAATTGTTGAAGGATTCAGAGGCACAATTCGGAGAGTATCCATGGCAAGCTGTTATTTTGGAGAAAAAATTACTTGCAGGTACATGGGTTTTAAAGTTTATTTGTGGAGCGTCGCTGATTTCATCATCCGTTGTATTAACGGCCGCACATTGCGTTCAAGGGTATACAAAATTATTTAATTTAAAATTTGAAAAATTTAAAAGAAAAAAGTTTTTTTTGAACCTTTTCAAAATTGGTTAAAAATGGTTTAATAGTAAGGTTCCTGCATATCTTGTTGTACGACTGGGGGAATGGGATACACAATCTACAGCCGAAATCCTACCATATCAGGTAGGGTGAATTTTATGCTGTCTGGTATTGGTTATTTTTTGTTCTTAAAAATCCTTTCAAGTAACAGTGCCATCTTAACTGCCATCTATAAACGTTTCCTCTAACTCACCTGTTTGGTCTTTGTTGCACCACTCTATAGGTTACAATATGTAGGATTGTGTGCTGTGCCGTGTTCATAATTAATTACGCACCTTTAAGCATACGGTCTGTACAAAAGTTTGTTTTAATTATTTTTAAAGGATATTTGGGGAAACGAAATTGTCGTGCATCCACTTTACTACAGTGGAGCGTACCTCAACGACATAGCACTTTTGTTTCTCCAACAACCAGCTAACCTGTCTCCTCATATTGACACAATTTGCTTACCAGCTCCAAGTGCTCAAGTATCCTACGACGGCACCTCTTGCTGGGCAACAGGATTTGGGAAGAATGCTTTTGGTAAAAGTTTTTACGTTGCTTTGCTGTACCCATTATATCATTATCACGTTTCAATTAAAAATTACCCAAGCTTTCCAAAAAAACTGGATAAAACGTTTTGCTTGTTTAAAAATAAAAGGTGGACAATATCAAGCTATCCTGCACGAGGTGGAACTTCCACTCGTACCTGACACCATTTGTTCGATGCTTCTTAGAAACACAAGTTTGGGTCCAAACTTCAATTTCCACAGTAGTTACCTTTGTGCAGGTGGATTGAAAGGAAAAGATAGTTGTGTAGGAGATGGAGGTTTGTTGACGTTGGCAGTTACTCGTAAAATACCTCACAAAATATTATCCGTGTTTATTACGTAAAAAACTATTTTGTGTCAAACAGGTGGACCATTAGTTTGTCCTTCTCTTGTTGATCCTTGGCGATATGTACTTGCTGGAATTACATCGTGGGGAGTGGGGTGTGGAACGTTTAAAGTACCTGGTAAGTTGGTAAGGCGAGTATCTACTACTAGAAAGGTTGAATGTTAATCAAACCAATATATCTGAAACATTTTATAGGGGTTTATGTACGAGTATCAGAATTTATTTCGTGGATAGAAACCGAGGTATCTCTAAGAGTACCTACATTTAATCCCAGGCAATTGGAAGAAGATGCAAAACGGAAAAGTGAAACTGCCAATGTCACGAGAGCAACTAGGCCTCAACAGGATATTTGACGGGGTTCGGGGCGGCGGAAAAAGGAATAAAAGTACACGTTTCACAAAGCAGCTAAGTAATATTCAGCAGATTACTCCCTCAAAGGATGGCGATGTTACACTATTTAGATTCAATCCATCTGAATCAGACAATCCTAACTTTGGAAATGTCGGAGGTGCTATGAAATCAGCTTGTTCACGTTTACAAAACTCTGGATACTTCCTTTTGAGACATTCTGCTATTACTTAAAACTGATTACAATTTCAGGAACTAACACACTCGTCAGCAACCGTATTTCCGTATGAATATGGTGATAAATAAGAAAGCTCGTTAAAAACACAAACATTTGTTTTTTATAGTTACAATATGCTTTGGTACTTGTTATTGACATTATTGAAGTCGTTCATATTATGTGACATTTTAAAAGTGTAGGCATGAAAGTGTTTAATGGTAACTTGGTAGTAATTTATTTGCCGGGCATGTAATTGTAAATGTACTTTTAAGGGTAATTAGACCTGGTGGAAGTAGTAGTGGTTTGTGGTGGTTGTGGCAACAGAATTTTTAAAATATATTTTTTACCTTAAAATTGTNAATGGTAACTTGGTAGTAATTTATTTGCCGGGCATGTAATTGTAAATGTACTTTTAAGGGTAATTAGACCTGGTGGAAGTAGTAGTGGTTTGTGGTGGTTGTGGCAACAGAATTTTTAAAATATATTTTTTACCTTAAAATTGTTTTTTTGTCATTCTGTCAATTGTTTTTTTTACAGTAGTAGTCAGTAGTATACATATACACAAAGTATTACAACTTTCTTACACTGTTACTCTAAAACGGTTTTTTTCGGAATCATCATTATTGCTATAAAGTTGTTTATGACTATACACCATAAAATTTCAACTACTCTAAATAATATAATGCTAAAATATTTGGTACATTTCAATGATACTAACAACGAATTACGTACATATGTGTATGTAACACTCATGATAACTCAAAGCACTTTTTTCTGCCTAGCATTTATAGTATGTATGTATGTAGTTTTATTAATCCTAACATTGTAACCTAATTTCTTTTTATGGATCAAGTGCCGTAATTGATTAGAACACCAATTAAGTTTTTGTTTTTGAGAATCAAATTATTACGAACACGTACAGTTTTGCTCTGAGCTAGATTTTAATGCTATTTTCTCTTTCATTTTCCTTACCACTATTATTATTATATATATATGAATTTGACGATGGTAATAATAACAATAATGATGATAATAATAATAACAATTAGTTTCTTTGGAATAGTGTAAGGAATACATTTTGATGAGCTAGTAGAAATAAAAACCCTATCAAAACATTTGATCAAGCAACAAATAAATCGATTGAGCCAGGTAAATCATTCGGGTCTGAGTTTTTTTGGAAAGATGAGTAGTAGTATGATTATGTGTGCCATGTGGGGTCGATTGAGAGTAAGTGAGTGACGTGACATTGTTGATGCTAGTAATAATCATAATCACTATTTGCTGCAAGTAGCAAGTGTCGATTGACCAATTAGAGAATTTGCAAATAAATAAATAAATAATGGCAGAGAAATAATTTCAACAACTGTTCCTTTTACAATAGTGTAAAGTATGAAGAATGGGATCATACGTCTCTCATTATTATTATCATTATCATCATCATCATCATCATCAACTTTTTCATGATGTTTGTTTCTCTTTTCATATTTGTGATCACGGATGGTCTTATATAGATATATATATATATTAAATTAGATAGCAGAGATATTGATTTATAGATAAAGATATTATATTATATATACGTGATGCAATTTTTTTCTTCTTGAGTGGTAGAAGTTATAAATAATTGATTGGATTTTACAGTTTTTCAATTTAAAATTTGAATTAATTTTTAAGGCCGAGCGTGCGAATTTAGGCAGCTGCCTCCTCACCACCCTCTTCTTCTGCTGAGGCTGTCAGCATCTGGATCAATTTCTGGGTGTCGATCTTGCCGTTTCCGTCGATTGTCATTTGCTCGTAGGCTTCATCAACCTCATCAGCTGAGAACTTGTCGCCCCATGTCATCAGTGCATGACGCAACCTTTACAACAAAACATGAGAACAGTTTCTCATTTACTTTTTAACTGGGTCAAAGACACGAAAAAAATTCTAGGGTCACACACTCAGTTTTAGGCAAATTCACGCAAACAACACGCAACGATTACACTATTTTGGCTACATGAGAAAAAATGTCAAGAGCTTACTTTTCAGAGTCGATTTTACCACCCTCATCGAATGACTTGAAGGCATTAATAATGACCTCATCGTCATCAGCACTGCCTGACATACGGTTGGCAAACAATGTCAGCAGCATGGTGAAGTTGAGGGGACCAGTAGCTTCTCCTAACAGTTCGTCTAGTTCTTTGTCGCTGACCATACGACCCAAAGCATCAAAAGTTGCCCTCAAGTCGTTCTTGCCGATAATACCATCTTTGTCAGCGTCCATCATCTGGAAAGCCTGTAGATTGAAAAATACAAATTTGACGATTTAAAATATTCCATTTCACTGCAGTACCAAATTGAGTAGTATGCATAATAATTGTTTTAATGTGGCTCAAAATTTTACCTCTTTGAACTCGGCAACTTGTCTTTGTGAGAACATGGAAAAGATATTACTTCCAGTTCGCTTGGCTTTCTTAGACTCTCGGGTGCTTGCTCGCTTTGGTTCCTCGGCGGCGGGCGCGGCCTCTGCAGCGGGAGCTGCTGCCTCATCTTCCTTCTTCTTCTTGGTCTTCTTTACTTTCTTGTCGTCCGCCTATTGTAATGGCAAAAAAAATTCATGCAATTGTTTCCAAATTTTGATACTTTTCTTTTTCAACAATTATGTGTATTTCTCCTGATTTATATTTACAAATTTAATCAACTGTATAACTGGACAAAGTATATTAATAACAATTCTTTTTTAAAAATCTCTATCTCAGGAAACCGATTTTTTTCAAAATCAACAATACTACAATTGAGATTTATCGCTTTTCTAAAAAAAAGGTGCTAATTCAAAGTTTGCTTTCTATTGTGCACGGCTTGCCATTGGAACTTGCTTTACGAAAGTAGGGGTTTTGAAATAAACCGTTGCATACCATTTTTTAAAGTTGATCTTACGCTACTTGTTGGTTAAAAGTCTATTCTCACTTTAAATGAATATTTTTGTGTCTATATTGTTTTCGAGTAGTAGTACACGAGAACCGCAAATAAAGTTGGAATGGAGAAGTGACTCTGACTCTAATGGAATGAACGAAAAAAATGTATGAGCAAGTCGAAGAAAGCTTGTGTGCTCGACTGGGATTATTGTGTATGTAAAACGGTATATAGGTTTGGAAATGTTCCTCTCTCTTTTTCTGCTACTTGGTTAAGGTTGTTGAGTCGTCGACGTGTGCTGTAAGTAATGTTATATTTATCTTTGATATCTATGTAGGTATATCCTCAACAGAAAAAGACAACTATATAGTATATTGCATACTATTTAGCAGTACTTCCTCCCAAGTTGACTTATTATTATGCGTGCACTTCTTCTTCTTCCCGTAACAGATAATCAACTTGTACTGTGTTTTTCTCAACTTCCTATCTCATTTCATTCTTTTCTTCACTTTTGCTTGACTCCCGAGTTATCTTAAGATTACGAAAAAAAATAATTCAAGAGAAAGAAGCAAATAATGGCAAAAGAGAAAAAAGAGGAAAAGTATATGGCGGTGGTGATATAATGTGTGTGATGTGTTGCTACTACTGTGATGCTGTTAGCTTAAAGAGGTTCGCCACTGCTGGTCTAAAAATAATTCGGATTCAAGATGAACAAGAAGACGACACCACGAAAAGTGAAGAAGTAGTGCGCGATGGGCCTACACAGGAAGAAACATGACTTGCTAACGTGAATCTGAGCAGTAGTAGCAGTAGTAGTACTTGGGTGTTGTAAAGTAAGAGTGATTACTGGTTCGAGGCCGACTAGCAAGTGCCACAAGTTGTCTACTGGATCACTGGTCTGGCTTCAAACTCTTCGTTATAATCATTTTCTAGTGAAGACTGTTACTACTGCTGCTACTGCTTTTACTACTGATGATGCATGTTATCGTTATGCTATAATACTTGCTATCTAGTTGTATTATTATTATTATTATATACTGGTGTCTGGTGCCGGTTTGCTACTTCTCCTGGCTGGTTGGCATGCTTGCATGCCTTCAAGATAACCCTATATATACCCCTCACACAAATATAGTTAAATGGAATACTAGTTAGGTATGTATGTATCAATTTTTCGCGTCTCGACCCCACCCGAACCGAGATTTGAACGGTGTAATTCCCCTCCTCCTGCCTGATCCCCACAAACTTTATCCTGTCTACATCTCTCCTACATCTTCGTTAGCAGATTCAAGTTCCAAATTTACCTAAAGCAGTGTTTGAAACGAGTATCGGTCGTCACCTCCATTACTGCTACTACTACTAATACTACCACCAACATCGACTTTTTGGCTAGCGAATATTGTATGCTATCTTCATGCACAAATGCATGCATGCCATGATGCCAGACTTTTTTTGCCCTCTCACTCCAAAAGAATTTCCTATCCGAGGACAAAAAGATTTCGTCATTTCTGTTTTATGGCTTTCTATCTATCCCTGTCTGTCTATCTATCTATTTAATAGTTGCAGCAAATATTGTAGACACTTTACTACTTTTTACTACTGCTACCGCTACTAAACCTCCATACTTTGCTTGGCTTATATACCTACTTTGTTATTAAAATACTTTCATCGTCGTCACCAAAGAAAAAAATCTTTTCAACTAAAATCTGATTCCAAGATTGAATCATCATTCAAGATCATTCACCTACAATGCAATGGACCATTGCAAAAAAATATTTTAAAGAAAGCACCACTGTCTCCTAATCTACCAAGGCATCTTGAACTTGAGTCATGGAATTTTAATAATAAAACTTTTACCATTTTTTAATCAGTGACAGCCACTTTTTTCTTTCTTTCTTTCTCTATTTTCTTTTTTCTCTTTTTTCTAATTAATATTACGGTTTACTTTCTTTCATGTCTAATAATTTTATCCTTCTCACATCTAATCGGACAACACAGTAACTCAAGTAAAAGCATCGTGTGTCGGTAAGTACTGGATGCGCCCCTGTTTAAAAAAGTCTCAGGTGCCTGAACGACGACAAGTCAACGACTTCAAGTCAAGGCTGTTGGACCTTTTGTTTGACTCTCTGGTAAATTAGTGAACCACGTGGCACAGATTAATCTAAAGTTGAGACTACTTTTTGTTAAGGCTAGGAGAGAAAAAAACCTTTTTAGCGGAGTCCAAATTATTTTAGAAACAGCGCACAATCAACTACCCACCACAAATCTCCTAAACCACCTAACAATTTCCAACCTACAAAATCTTTATTTCTTTTTTGAATGAATACTACTACAATTGCTTATTGTTCAGTTGATCCGCAGTAGTGTATAGTAACTGTGTGTATTTTAATGGAATAAGATAACCGAGATGGGAGAAATTAAAAAGTGTGATGATGTGTGTAAATGGCAAGCCGTTCCAGAAAGCTCAGGTGGGTGTTTTTTTTCAGTGTTGTCACTTTAAGGTGAAAGGTGAGTAGTAAGTAGAGGTTTTTTTCAAAGCACTTTGGCCTCAAGGGCCCTTTTTTCTTTAGTTAAGACTACCATTATAGTGAACTCTTCAAGGGTTTTTTTGTTGGCCTCTCTCAATTAGAATTAAAGTGTTGCTCCAATGCAATCCAAGGAATATTCAAGAGCACTTCAAATTCAAATATGAAATGTAATAATAAATATAGAGAAGGACTCCTGTTTGAAATATTAATATTTTTTTCTTGTTTGAAAACGGCAAAACAATTGGAATTATTTCTTGAGATTTTTCTTTTGAAACGAAATATTCACTGGAAAAATAAACTAATTTCAATTGTTCTTTTTTTCAAATAGTAATTAGAAAAAAATTGTTGAAGAAAAAGAAGAGTGGAAGATGCAGTAGGAGAATTAGAAGAAGCAAGTCACTGCTTCCAAGTTGAAACTTTTTTTCAAAGTTCTTACCATTGTGAAAGGTGTATTTGAAGAGGAACTGAACACAAAGCACCAAAAAGCAAAGCGATCTGAGAGTGAGTGGAAGAAGAAGCAACCGAGACTGAGGACTCTGGCAAGTTGCGGATTATTTTCAGCGTTCGTTTTCCCAGCCCATCCGACCCAAATTGGCCGTGCCAAAAGCGTCGGCCCCCTTAGAAATCTTTTTTTAGAAACAATTTCCAAATATGAACATCAGGCCCTGGGTTGGGCATAATGCAAAACCGGCTATTCAGCTTCCCGGCAGACCCCCATAGTTTATTGAAGAACGTAACAAACTATTATCATCATGATGCTTTATATTAAAAAACATGGAAGTGTGTGCATAATGAAAAGCACTAACTGAAAGTTAACTGCCAGTAGTAGTGGTGCTACATATAGCACTACAACAACAGCTACAACTGCTTGTAATACTAATTCTACTACAACTACCACCACTATTACTGCTACTTATTTCATCATCATCGTCGCTGTTGCTGCTGGTATGCGCAAGTATTTATGTAATGAAATCAAATGAAACCTGTAAGTTCATAGTTAAAAATTTTGTGAATATATAACACCACATTTTCTTCCCTATAGACTACCGACTGACAATCACCGCAATGCCGTCGTCACATTGTGTGTGTGCAAGTTTTTTTTTCTCTCTCTCTTTCTTTCTTGCTCATCTTCATCTGTGGTGGATGGCATGTCGCACGGGTCACCATCATCATCGTATCATGTACCTTTCCGTAGAATTTTGTGACACCACCACTGACTTTCGATACATAAAAAAATTGACTGTACCACAGAACAATTCACTTGCTACCCCATTTATTCTTAGCTCTTCACAAAGACACAAAAATCATTAAATACTTTTTTGTCTTCCTCCTTATATCTCTGTATCTAGTATCGTACCATCAACAGCATCATCATCAACATCATCACCACCGCAAGTTTTGTTACAATCTTTCCGTTCTCCGCATAATGTAATCAGGCAAAATGTACATACATATGTACATACGTTGAAAAACCGAAAAATCTTCCGTGCTTTTGGCTAGCCTTCATTTTCAGTAGTTTTGTCTAGAAGTGATTATGATGCAAATTCCAATGTGCATACATTGTGTGTAGTATGTACTATATACATACCTACATGCAAAAGGGTATGAGTTAGACATTATATCGATGATTATCAGTATTTTTGTTGAATCATTTTCTAGAAGTAGTAATAGTGGAAGAGAAAAAAACGGAAAAAGTTTTTTCACTCCAAACATACCTAAATTGAAACGTACGGTGGTGGCCACTGTTACGGCGTTTAAAGATGATAATGATGCTATTGGAAAGTGACTCATTGCTGTGATTTTTTGGTTCTTTTCCATCTTCCCTTTTGTTTCTCGACCATATAGTGCCTAATACTAACCTAGGTATGTACTATATTTGTCTGGTGGCGAGAAACAGAGTACATAAATTAGCAACTATTTCCATTACAGAGAAATTTTAAATGCACATATTTTTAAAATAATGTAGTGGTTTTTTTGGTTTAATTAAGATTTCAATGCGTTTTTAGAATTTTGGTG
>JAHZMT010000278.1:0-14237 GCA_027743785.1 Sinhomidia bicolor
AGCTGTGTCATAATTATATAACTTTTTATGCTAGGTGTTTTAGTTGTTTTCAATTTCATAAATGAAATCAATAAAAAGATATCCAAGTCAGTTTCAGCTGCACACGGGCAAGCCTAATATCATAGGTATAAAGTTAGACAGATGATAAAAATTACCATTTTGTGTTGAAAACAATGTATAATCAGCGTTGTAGGATACGCTGGTACACCTATAACCACAGTCGATAAGCGTGCCTAATCTTGTTTGCCGATCTAAATTTCTTATATTATACATCTATGCTAAAATGCAAACCATCACAGTTCAGAATAAAGTGAAGTAAACGCTCTGGATGCTGCATCCATGCAGTAACTTTGGTAATCATTACAATATACTTTAGTTGTCGCATAAAAAGTAGCAATGCACTTAACCTTTGCAAAGAGAGAACCAGATATACATCCAAGCTACACAAATGAAGGGAAAATAAATATCAATTTAATGTATGGTGTGTGCACTTTGGGATCATTGGAAAAGGAAATATTTTTCTTAGCTTGCCGTGTGCTTCGTTGTGAAGAATCCAGTGTAAAAGCATTTTTTTGTTGCCAAGCGCGTGCATTTTAATGGTGTAATGAGAAACACTTAGGGAGCATGTGAACCCTTTAAAATAAAAAGATGATTTGTGTTTTCTGGAAGTGTCCTATCTAATATTTATTTATATATCATAATACTTTATTTTCTTTATTTTACTTTGGCATCCTTCCGTACTCTGCTAAAACTACTGACTGCTTGGCTTTAGTTCATTAAAGGAAACACGCATCACGCTCCACTTGCTCAGCAGACCATCCATCTTTCATCTAAAAGTGATATAAAGCATCAATCACTTACAAAAGTGAAAAATAGAAAATGAATTACAGCCAACAACAAACCAAGGAAACGCTAGAGTGAAAATGCTTTCACCACTCTGCTCTAAAAAGTAACTACTCCAACTCGACACTGCCCTGACACAAGTAAACTCTGTTCTATTTCAAAAAAAAGCAAGCGATGACAAAAGAAGCAGAATGAAAGCAATTTTTTATCCACTACCAGTCGGCGGAAGATGAATATAAAAGAACAAGAGTTGAGAAGACAAAAAAGATGAGCAGACAGTGATAAAGTATGGTATGGTGCAGAGTAAAAGGAGAAGAGGCGTGATCGTTTCCATTTTTTCTTTAAATTTTGGACAGATAATTTTTTCACCGTGTATCATCATCGTTTACTCATTCAATCACTAGATAGATTATTATAGAGTGCTGATTTATATATTAAGTGTAGATAATATCCTATTACATGTAAATAGTGTATGGGAAGGTGTGTAGGTGTGAGTAGATACGAGTAATCCGTTGTCCGCTACCAGTACATACAGGGCTCAGTGGTTGTCTTCCACACAGGCAATTTCTAGTAGCAGCAAATTCTGCTACTTTTACACCACGAATAATTGTGCGAGTACTTGTTACACAATTTGCCACTGCTGGAGATTGTCAGTGACGGAGTTTGCCCCTGCACGCAGCATGCATTAGCACCGGGCACCACACACACAAAACTTAAAGTTTAATTACATTTTTTGTTTCACGCTCTGTATGCTTGGTAGCATGCAGTGCATCTTGTGTTTCCTCACGGCTTTTTGACACAATACTCTTTAATAGTTAATAATTAATATCAAATATATTGTATCGAATCATTAGTATTTTTATCGACCATTCTTTGCTATTATAAATTTTGCTTAGAGTAATAAAACTTGTAGATTCTTTTATACTTTCAAATATTTGTATACGTTTTTATACAATTCTTTTTCATCGTTTTGTTTCGATCCAGTAAATCATGTACTACTATTCAATTCTAAATAGAATGGCTTGAAATAATTCTTTAGTTTACCTTTTCACATTACCCCGGTCGTGAAGTGAAACCATTTGTTTCTTTCGGAGTCTTGAACCAATTTTTGAAGAAGAAAAAAACACCTTTTCTCTGTGTTACTTGAAACTGTGTTTACAATGTAACTGAGTATTCATACTTACATACCTATGTACTGTATATATATATAAATTTAAATGCATACTTATGAAAATGCCTAAACAGGAGCGACACGGTTTTTTGTCTTCTCACTTTCTTTTTACAAAATTTGAGTTAAATATTTTTTGTTCTCTAGATGAAAACCTCGGAAAGTAAAACTTTTTCATTTTGGAGAGTAGTTTTTTCGAAGCGAAGGACAGCAACTTTTTTCAATCATTCTTGTCTCTGCAGCCTTCTTTTTCTTCTCTGTTGATGTCGATACTATTGCAACAGAAGGAAAACGTGCATATGTTACTCGGCCCCGCATTGTTCGCAGTTCTTCTCTCACTACACCTCCTTGCCATCTTATTTTATTTTCTTGTGCTTAACTTTGCGAAATGACAAAATCGTGAGTGCCGTAATAAGGTGTCAGCATGTGGCCTATCGTGTTGTCGTGATGAACAAAAAATGTTGTATTGTATGTGCATTTGCACAGGCAGACATTGCATCCTTCTCGTGTTTTGTTGGTGGCGCTTGTGGTGGTGACGAGAATAACAGTTGGAGAGTTCGACATGCATTGCCTGAGTTGATGTGTTGTGGTGGTTGCGGAGAAAGTGGTCTGGTTTCGTTTACTTACGTGTGTATGTGCAATCTGGTCGAGATGATTGGTTTCTTTCTGAGAGGGATTTTGAATGCCGTGTGTCTGTGGCAAGCTTTGAAGTAAAAAAAGAGCTGCTGCTGCTGGTGTTTGTGAGTGAGCGAGTGTGTGTGACTGACTGCTTCCCTCTTTCTATGAATTTTACACACGGAAGAAAACAAAATTCTTCGATTTCGACAGCATCTCCCTCCTCCTTTTCTCCTTCTTCAATCAATGTGGGCGCCTCTTTTTATATCTTTTATTCATATTATTCTATCTGCTTTATTTTTTTCAAATGGATGGATACAAATAGATAGATAGGTTTTTAAGCTGTCGTCAAGTGTGCTGTTGTCGTTTTTTGCAAAGTATTTTGTGGTGTTAGAGTGGGAGGGCTGCTGTTGTTGTTTTTCTGCCTGATGTTCTCCTTTCTCTAGTATCGCTCCTTATGCTCCGGCGTTGCGGTGCCAGAAGCTTCAGAGTCCGTGGAGTCTCCTCCATCATCCAAATTCAATATATCACCACCACCCGTCTCCCCTTCATCTGCCAAACTCTGCTTAAGGTCTTCCGACTGCTCCTTCCTCACTTGCCAGTAGAACCAGCTGCAAAACATAACGACAACACTGAAATGAAATAACAATAAATAAATAAAGTAATAAAATAAGCTGGAATTGAGGTAATGGTGGTAGCGCAGTGGCAGGACTAGAACAAACATACACAAGCAATAAGTGTATTATGAAACATAGGTGCATAATACTGTTACGGATAGATGAGATGTTTCGCGATAAAAGTATTAAATAAATAAATTTATTTATACGATTATTGTTTTATTTCCAGGAGAAGAGAAAGCCCAGAAGCGAAGCGAGCAAGTCAAGGGAAGAAAGGTAAGCGAGGTATGCGCAGTACAACAAGTTTGCAGAGGAGAAGGATAAACGAAAGAAAGAAGGAAACCAATAAAATCCATTTTATGTGCATATCTCTCTCACCCAAAAACATGTCCTCTCTCTCTCCCTATTTTATTATAAAGACATATTTTATACTCATTTTAGTATCTAGCCCAATTTTCCTCCTCGACACAAGTGCTTCTTCGTCTCCCTCTCTCTCTCTCTTTCTATTTACAAGGATCAAGTCTCTGTCTGTTTGCGGAGAGCTGCTGCTGGTGTTTTAGTAAAGTGGTGCTCGGTCATGCATACTACGAGACATTCCCGGCATTCCATGCCCATTTAACATTTAACCTTACACACACACACAGCCTTCCATCGTCTTTTGCCCTCGTTTTACTCTCTGCTGCTCTTCTTCTCACCATCATCATCATTCCCTTGCCTTTCAGCAGCATCAGCAGAGTAAAAGTGTGTGTGTCTCTCTCTGCCTCTACCAACTTGGTAGCAACATCAAAGTAGTTGGAAAATGAAATGTGGCACATATTACGCTAGACTTCACACTGTACGCCATGTAGCATGCTACGTAATAGCATCATGTGTGTAGTGATAGTAATAAAACATGCAGCGAATATAAAGCATATAGCAAAATGCTCATAAATTTATTAATCATTTCGCCTCTCCTCTGCTAAGAATGAAACGAGTCACTGAGGTTGAAATTTGATTGCTCTACACTCTAACTGTACTGCTTTACTGGCACACACACACGACTTGCCTTCTGGCAGTGATTATTACTGTTATTATGATGCCATCATTATTATTCATTTGAATTTGATCACTTAAAATTGCCTGAGTGTGTATGTACATGTTTGCCGTGTAGATTATAAATGAGCAGGGCACACACATGAGAAGGAGACGGAGGCAGCAATCCTTTCCCCGTCTTTATGCAAAGCATGCTGTTCATTTTATGAGCGTTTACAACGTGCGAACGTGTTTATAAATGTGGTTGGTTGGTGCGGTTTGGTTGGCCTGGTCCTACCATCATCATCATTACCTTTTACAACAAACAAACAAGCCAGTCGGCAAGGAAAGCTTTTACTTTTCTACCAGCAAGTCAGTCAGCTTGGTGGAGTATTTTCCAGCATCAGCCTCCAGCTGGTGCAGGGATCTTGTCGTAACGCGGAAAAGAGTTCATGGGAGAAAACGTAATAAAAGTGTAATATTAATGTGCTTAAAGTACTACTTCCCTCTTCTGCCGCTGCCCTGCCCTGTTCCCGTCTCTTATTAAATACTCCTCTCAGCTCTCTGCGGCTTCGGGATTACGCCCTTAATCAACATGTAATTAATCAAATTTCCCCAGCCCATTTTGTAAAACCTGGTCTCTATATTTATACCCGCATATTCATGCCTTGCTGCTGGTGGAAGGAAGCTTGATGCATGCAAGATAATTTACACAATATGGCCAACAAACATGCGGATAATTTAATGTGTGTGTACAATGGTCATGCTAATGATGATAACATTAGTAACAGCAGCAGCAGCAGTGGTGGTGGTGGTAGTGGTAATTAGTGACAACAAAACATGGTATGTAACACACGCCCATTCGGCTAGAAAACAACAAATAAATTGACTTGCACAAAACACCTCACCTTACACACCATTTTAGCTGCTGCTGCTGTTGATTAATAAAGTTATTTGTGCGAGACTATAAATAACAGCAGAGTAGTGGCATGGGCATGAGACCACTCTTATTATTAACTATTCTTGTAACATAATCATGATGATGATTACGATCACGGGTTTTTCAAAAGAATATTTCACATGGGCAGAGTAATGATTCCATCGTCATCTCCACCCTCCATAAATAAGTTCCTCGAGCCCAACACTTTGTGAAACAAAGTTTTCCGGTTACGTAGGTAGCCGCATAGGTAGCTTGCCACAACATTACGATTTACGAAGCTACATCGATGACGGTGGAGAGAGTGATAGCATAAAGTTTGTTCATGGTTGGATTTGATGGGAAAGGCACGGTTTCGTAAAGAGAGCATCATGGAATCTAAAACTGATGAGCACTTTCTCGGGGTTAGTTTGCAGTGCTCCGCTTTTCCATCATTTTCTTTCCTTCTCGTCGTCATGTCGTCAATGTCGTTGGTTGGCGTCCGTGATCCGCACCAGCAGCCAAAGTATCAACAGCGTCAACAATACGCCTTCCATTAGCTGCACAACAACAAAAATGGTGGGATGTATTTGGAGGATGGAGGAGAGGCAAGAAGCAAGTAGTACGACTGCCACCACCACATTTTGATCAATGTAGGTATCAAGGAGCAGCCCAAGCTAAGCCACTCGAGGAACAATTGAGATGTAGAGAATAATAAATAAATACATGCGCTGTGCTCAATAATATGGAACTTGAAAGATGTAATACAGAATTAGGACAAGCACGTCGCCAGCAAGACTGACTCGCTGTGAGTGCGGCAGACAGAGAGCGAAGGGAGCAAAAAGAATCATCGATCTGCTAAGGCTTCCCGTGTAAAATTTATCCTCCAGCCAAAATCGGTATAGGTAGATGGAGAGAGAGATAGCAGCTAACTCATTTCAGCAACTTTAAACTTTTTCCCTCTCTCTGTGAGAGTGTAATAAGATGAATTGTGTATTGCTCTCGGAAACTCATTCTATTCTACGAATATTATTATTATTATTATACGTTATTATTATTACCATAAAAAGTACATGTCACAATATTTCCACTACTACGTCTACCTGCACTTTCCACCCATTTCAAAAGGAATCATTGGAATGCTCGACATAATGTATTTTTTCAGGTAAAAGCTAGTTCATCACTTTCTCTCATCCAATTTTGATGTGAGAGTTTGGCGGAATGAGAAGAATAGGCGGAGCATACATAAATACATGCATAACTAATACACTTACGAATTTTACAATGCTTTTTGTGCTGAAAGTTGAGTAATGTTATAAGTAAACTCGGAAGCAAAAAAGAAGAAAGTAATAATCATAATAAATGCATGACATGGTCGTCATCGTCGCCGTCGCAGTGATATGAGTGTGTGTATGTACATGTGAGAGAATAAAGTTTGCCCTTTGCTCCTGCTTTCTCCAAACCGTCTCCACATAACCGTCATCATCAACAAAAACTTTTTGCAAGTTATGTTCTTTTGTGGTGGTACATGGTGGTAATGTCATGCCACCATTGCGTTGTGAGGACTGGCGACAAATACAAAAAAATTCAGATGTATATACATATTTTGTGTAACTTTTTACTTGTCTCTCGCTCTCTCTGTCACTGTCTCCGTCTCTCTCTCTCTCCTCCTTTCAGCACAACACACACTCAATTCCAGAAACAACACAAGAGAAAAACAAGACTGACATTTTGAGATTCTCATCTTTCTCCCAACTTTTTCTCTCTTCTGATGATCCATGCTTGTCGTAATGCATTTTTCATTAGGACAACAACAAGTCAGGTAAGCCAACATCATTATATCGTCATCAGAATTCATTCATTCATTCAACTTTCATTCTGCTGCTGACAAACTAGTCTGATGAATGGATGTGCCCACATTACAAAAAAGAATAAACTCATGTTTAAAATATTTTGCGCGTGGACGTGGAAGGAGTAGATATGTGCCTAAATATGCTATTATTTTGTTAAATTTGACACACTTGGCATTCTCATCATTCGTGTGCTTCATCTTTTGTCTCTTTGCTTGCTACTGCTCTCTTACTTTAATTTCCTTTCCAGCCTTTCTTCTGCACGTCTCCACAAAGCTTGCTCTTGCATAATCTCGGGCTTGTATAAATCTCTGAGGACTGTGCGTGGGAGTGTACGAGTGGGAGGCAGAAGAAAAGAATAAATACGTAATAGCATATCATTTTCAAGATAAATAAATATAGATGGAGGGAAGAAGTTGAAAGTGAGCAGCTTTAAATTACAGTATTGAGTAGAGGCAGACCACAGCACCACCACAATTATTTGCACAATTTGCAAAATTCCATGAATGCCAATAGAATTATTTATTTTATATCAAGTAGGTAAAGAGCAAATGTCGAGCAGTGCTCCAAATGTAAAATGTTGCGGTTTAGTGGTGCACGCTCAAAACTACAAAGGAAATAATAACGACAAAAATAACAGTCGTCATTTTATCACTCATCACTTTCACCACCATATTTTTCGAGAAAATATCAGTCTACTCTATTTTTACTAGCTATTTAGCATGCTGACTGTGTGCCTTTATAAATTTATTACATAGAAAACTGAGATGGAGAAAAGTAGCGTTAGAAATGCCGTACGACAGATTATTCGCAGAAAATTGGAATTTATTCTCACAATGCATTATGCATGAAATAATATTTTTGCTCCGATTATTATTGCCATTATGCTGAGTGGAAGCAAAAAAAGCATAGACATTGAGGGGGAGAGAGAGAAAGTGAGTGTGTAGAAATATAATCCTGCACATATGTAAAATCTATCTATCTACCTATGTCAGAATATTTCATTTAGTTTTGGCAATCTAGAGAGAAAATTTGAATAGCACACTCCTTATTTCCATCTTTTCTTTGCCAAATCATTACAGTTTTGTTTGATCGTCGTCTTAGGGCTATTAGTAGCCATGCTGTTTTTTGTTTTGCCAGAGGAAATTAAGTATCTAGTTAGAATTCCAGCCGAATGGAGCTTTTCTATTTTCCTTCTCAATGCAAAACCGCAGAGGAGCAGATATGAGCACGCAAGCAAGCAAGCAAGCAAAATAATGCGATTAATATAGAAAGCAGTTCAGTGTTCCCATCTGCACAATATTTTCTGCTTCCCTTTCTTCCCCATTGTTCCTTGCTATTTTAAATCTTTGGCTCAAGTGAAACGTGTCATTTTTTATCAAATCCAATAATATTCTCTTTTTTGCTCCCACCATCATCACCACTACATCAATACACTCCAGGATACGCTCGCTGTGCTGCTCACTCGGAGAGAGACCGCAAGCTCCTTCCTGTAAATGGCATTTATTAAGGCTTCCACTCTCCTTTCCACTTACCCACACTCGACTTATTCAAATCACTTGCTTTCTCTCTCATTCTCATTCTCGCTACTGTTGCTGCCCTTTTTGCATCATTCACATCCATCCAATCTAATCTACCATCAGTCGCCATTCACTCACATTATCATCGTCATTATTATTAGCATAACAAGTTGTCGAGCTACACGCAGGATGGCTTCAAACAGCACTTGTTTACGTGAGCAGACGGCGAAAAAAATGGTAACCAGATATTAATGGAAAGTGACGACAATGTGGCTGTGATGTGAAAAGAAAAGAGAAACAAAAGTAGTGGGTGACAATAAGGGCGCAAAATTGGAAGAGAAGGATGGCTTGGAACTGACTGAAAGAAGGTACAAAGAGTTAGCTCTGGAGACACTATTGAGCAGGGAGAGTGGAATTGGGGAGACATGGAGAGAGTTTGACAAACTGGCAACATCAATCCAGCAACGACAATGGAAGGGCATTAGAATTTTGCACAACTCATAATAAGACAGAGGAAAAGTCGAGTGAAAGGAGCAAGCTGAAGGTAGCAATGAAAGAAGCGGTTAGTTAGTCGCGAAGAATGGAGTGCAAGCGAAATTTAAATGCGTATTGATCGTTGTAAAAAGGTTATTATTAGCAAAGTAGTACACAGGAGGATAGAATAGAGGTTGACGGCTGTTGTACTTTCAACTTGTTTAGTTTCGCTCATGGCTTTATCAAGGTAAACGGACAGAAATGTCGTTCTCAGCAGCTAGAAAGTAAACCAGCTGTTTTGATGTAGAATTTAGAAGATTTAAAGTAGATAAAAAAAGTAGCTGCTGGAATATTTTCTTGATTTGTAAAAGAATATATTTTCACGGGCGATGATAGCATGACATGAATACCATACTGTACCGAATGCAAATAATGATCGTAAGAAAACAAACTTGTTTACCTTTAGATTGTTAGGACATGTACATTTCACCTTCGCCTTAGAAAAACGCTACAAGAGTGTAAGGAAGCATCATCTTATGGAATTTACTTGTTCTCGTCATTCTCATGGAATCTTTAGAGTGGAGCAAAGGAAGAGTCTTGTGTGAATGCTGTGATGCATAGCATGAGTGGTGATGAGACCCAGCAAAAGTTGTGTATGCATCATATTTATTCACGTAATTTGAATTTTCTGTCTGAATGCTACCTAGCAACTGCAGCCCACTCTCCACTTTTCACTAACCTCACAAGACAAGGCACATTACTAAACATTTTAAGTGCTTCTTTGCAATTTCAGTTTACCCTGGAGACAAGAGTTGACTACTGGCAGTAAAACCTGTTATTTCTCATTTACGTCCTATTTTCGCCAAACATGATAACATTTTAAGTGTTCTCCCCACCGTCATCATCACCAGCAGCGTCATACTCATGGGCTTTCTCTGCAAAATAAATAAATGCCGCTTTTCTGCAAAATCGACAAAGTCAGAGAGGAGAACCATCCTTCACGCTGACGAGGAGGGAGAACATGATACGACTTTACATTGATTCGATCATAAAAGCATGGAAGAAGAGGAAAAAGAAGGAGAAAAAAATAAGGACAGTTAAAAATTTTGGCTGCTGCTGCTGCTTCTACGCTTATTGACGATGATGAGGCAAAGGATGAAGATGTGTTTGATGGCGAACAGCAAGCAAGACTTTTTTTTCCTGATTTTCGCCCAAAAAGTTTGTATTGAAATGGAGGGCTACATTGGCTGCTTAGACAGCAGCTGGAGTAAGTAGCTATTTTTTCCTTTTTTATCTACTAACACTCGTTGCTATACGATATGACTTTACATTATGTGCATGGTTGATTAGACGGGTAGCGACACTGGAAAAACAAGATTGAGAGAGAAGCAGGCAGAGACGTGGTGATGAGATGCAATAAAATTTTACTGGAGAACATCCAACAACACACAAGTAGGCCAGGCCAGGGGACAGGGAGAGGAGCTGACTGAATGATGAAACATGCTAAGTGAGTTCACCACTCATTTTGAGAGACCGAGAGGGAGAGACAAGTAGATATAGTGAAGGAATGTGTCTCTGAACATAACCGTAACATAAAGTTACCTGTTTTTTACAAAATAGAAAATGCACAAAAGAGAGAAAAGAGAGAAAAGAGTTACTGTACAGATAAGGTGTAGCGCGACGTTGATGGCACGCGGGCGCCGTTACCATTGTTTAGGTTTATGCAAGCAATAATATCAGTAAACTTGACTTGGCTAAAAGAACTGTCAAATGTTTTTTAAACACAAGTTGACTACAAGCAGCTGCGACTGTCTACTGAACTATATTTAATTGCCCAATATAAACTTTTTAGTAATAAGCAGCTGCGACTGTCTACTGGTAAAAGTAATATTATTATTTATAAAGTAAAAGTAGATAAAATAAAAACTATATTTAATTGCCCAATATAAACTTTTTAGTATGTGAATAGGTATATTTATGATGTGTTATATAAAATATGATATATTTATAATTCTGGTGATTCTTACGCAAATATGAGGAGGACAGGGACGGTGATGGCAGCAGAGACCAAGAAAAAGGCACCCGGGAACGAGGTGAGCGTCATTGCTAGCAAGTTAGTCAGTCTGCCGACTTATTTTGACGAGAAGGGAAAGATTGAAAGTAAAGAAGGTGCTGTGTGTGGACGCTGTTTTTTTACAATGCAAACTCGCTGGAGAAGAAGACTCTATGCTGTTGATGGTGCTACTGCTGCAGCAGAGCAATAAAAATATTATTACGTTGTGGAGAGCCTTGCAGGCAGAGAGAAGCTGTAGAGTGCTATTAAAAGAGAAAACTACTTCCGGTTTCTTCGTCGTCTTTCTCCACTCTTTTGACTACTTTGCTCCTCTTTTCCCCTTACTTTAATCACGCGAAGAAAGGGAAATGAAATTGAAGGATTAATAATGGTGATAGCAGTGGTAGTTGGTTGGTTTGGTTATGAAGATGGAAAAGGTAGATCACGAGGAAAGAACAACTTGACGGCTAATAGAGCACCACTAAAAGCAGCCTTGCACACGGAGAACCAAAACTTTCTCTCTTTTTTCCAGCAAAGTTGCTGGCAATTTGGTTTTAAATGAGATGAGAAGAGCAATTAATCTTGTACACTGTGAAAAGAGGGAGTCTATCGTGAAAACGGTATAAAAATAATAATTTATTCCTTTTTATATAAATGTCGATTCCCCTTCTCCTCCTTTGACTCTGATTAAATTCATTTATGTCGAAACGGATCAACGAGATGATTTACTAGAAAACTTCAAAAAAGGTATTTTTTTGGATTTTCGGCTTGCGTTCAGTCTTTCTTACAAACACAGCTTTGTTGACAGTCGTGAAGTATGTATGCGTTAGTACACACACAGATCGTTTTCAAATTAAACTTTTTTTTACTTGAGAACTCACTGGAAGGATTTTCACTTTCTAAATTGGAAAACAGACTTGAAACCTCTTTCCTTTTCTCTTTAACTTACAAAACTTTCTTGCACTGCGTATTCATTGGAAGAAGAACAAGCAAGTTGGAATTTAAGGAAATAAATAGGCGATAAGAGAGTTGAAGTTTGAGACTCTTTTTTTAAATCTTTACAGATTTAAACCCAACAAAAACTTAAACTGCCGATCAGCGTCCGACACAACGAACGTCGACTGTGCTGCTGCTGCTGTAACTTGACAAAGTTTTTTGTCACCGAGATTGTGTATACCTACTAGTTACGAAGAGGATTTACTCAATCCTGAATTTTATCTTTGAAGAAAAAGTGTGTATATCTTCTAGTAAAACTGTCAATATCAACCTTTTGTCTGTTTTCCAACCATTTATAAAATGCCTGGTTCTTTGGTAAGCTGCTGCTTTACTGCTGACGAGGAGAATGCCTTTTTGCAATGTTCTCACAGGACAACATGAGAAATGGCATTCGCTACTATTTATTTTACTTTTTTTGCTGTCCAAGTACTTTCTCTTTGCTTAGAGAGAGAAGGAGAAAAAAATAAATCTTGCGAAGAGAAAGGTTTAGTTTAGCTATGCTTGTACTTATTGTACAGTTTGCATGTGGACTCAACCAGACTAGGCTGATCGGTGATGTCGTTGGCAATGATGACAATGATGATGACGCCGACTGTGATGCAGCAAACCGGAAAGAGGAAACAGATGGACCAAATCTGACTGAAGAACTGCTGTCTTTTCGATTTTCCACGATTTATTCGTGCAGCCTTTCTCTTCGTAATAAGGGCTGAGCTTTGTTCTGAAAATTTGCTGACAACAAAATGAGATCAAGAAAACAGCTGCTGCTACAAAATGATTCTGCTTCTTGAATTTAATCGTTATTTACTCCTCTTTGCAAGCAAGAAAGTCTTGCCGTCTTTTATCCACGATCTATTCGTGCAGCCTTTCTTTTCGTAATAAGGGCTGCGCTTTGTTCTGAAAATTTGCTGACAACAAAATGAGATCAAGAAAACAGCTGCTGCTACAAAATTATTCTGCTTCTTGAATTTAATCGTTATTTACTCCTCTTTGCAAGCAAGAAAGTCTTGCCGTTCATGAGTATCGCTAAAAAAAGTTCAATTTTTAAATTGAACTTTTTCCCTTTTCCTCCTTCTTGCATACACAGAAACTTTTTTCAATCAATAATTTAACACGGTCGAGTTGTTGCTCATTGATGCATGTGCATGTCACTCACTAATATTATCTTTTTCTCGTATTGTCTTTATATTATTATCGTTCACGTGCTTGCTTTCTGCTTCTTCGCGAGATGAGAGAAAGGTGGTCGTACTTCTTGAATGTGAGAGAGGAGTAGGCAGAAGAATATCAAATCATCAAAATGAGAAAAGAGGAGAATTGCTGAGTAGAGAGAGGAAGCAGAGGGGTTATATGTTTTTCTTACAAATAACTTCTCATACGTCACGTACGTCAACAATGTGAGTGTGCACAGCAGTAACAGTGGTGGCGTTCTACTAATATTACTTTTTTTCTTGCTCGCACTCTCCTCTCACTCAAGTAGAGATGGAGCGAGAAAAGAGCGCGCAAGCAAGCACTAATGCTGCTTGCTGCTGTACCGGGAAGGAAAGCAAGGAAAATATTTCTTGCGTACGTACGTACACTTTTAAGAAGGATCGTAAAGTGAACTGTTCTTTTGGAGGGAGAGAGGGAAAGTGAGTGATGAAAGTTGATGTGATGATGACGGTTTGTTTGTTGGAGGAAAAATGAGCTACGAGGAAAACATGTACAGCTTTCCCTTTTTACGCGTCCAACTTGAGGAGTGCAAACTTTTTAAAATTATTTTTATCTTATTTTTTACTCTCTCTTTCTCTCCTTGTTTCTAAGCACTGCAGAGTGAGTTGTTGTAAGAATAAACCAATCGAGTACACCACTGTGACTGGTGACCCGGCCTGACTGGCTAGCTGGTTGGTTGCTTTGAGATGAGAAGACGATGAAGAAGCAAGAAAAAAAGTAATAAAATGGTGTATACTTTTTATTTTAGCAGCACTGAAATGTGTACATGATAAAAAGTATTATGCTACTGTCCAAATTATTATGAATATTTTTTTTTACTTTTTGCTGCTACTGCTTGCTAGCAGTCAGAACTAAGAGTAAGAATAGTTGTTGTTGTTGATACTTTGGTTACTGTTATATGACTTTAGCAACGATTTTCTAGGTATTTGAGGTGGTGTTGAGTTACACTTTTTATGTGTTTATAAAAG
>JAHZMT010000279.1:4200-35237 GCA_027743785.1 Sinhomidia bicolor
AAATGAAAAGACAAACTGTCTTCGTTTATAAATAATGAACAAAATACCGTGCGCTATGATCTTTTTATGATTTATGTACACACATCCATAACTATGCACTTTTCATATTTCTCATTCGACCAGCTATATTTTCTCCTGGTAGGCAAACATATATGTATGCAAAGTAGTAGTTGTATAGATCAGCAAAGATTTTTTTTATTGTGCACAGGTATGCTTGTATGCAGACTTCTTTCTATAAGAAAAGAAAAATGTTTTGGTACCACCATGCATGCTTGACCGAAATACCACGGGTTTATAAATGCCGTCTTCATTTCAGTCGTACAAACGCAATATTGTTGCGTCACTGATATTTATGTGTGCTGTGATGGGATATGCCCATTGTCTACTGCCACCACCACTATTTTTCACAAAAGTGTAGAGTCCTCAGTTCTCAATCAAAATCATTGATAGTGTGTCATAACGAAAGGTATTTGTAAATTTAAAAAACCGTCTCTTTGCGTATGGTCAATACATGCAATATTTATTACGAGCGATAATGGTAAAACTTGTCTTTTTTTCTCCTCTTCCTTTCCATTTTAGCTGAACATGTCCAGTTAAATGTGGTCGTCGTCATGAGGAAGGATTTGAAATACTGTTTACAATCGAACCATTCATTCTTCTCAAATTCTTCTTCTTCTCTTCTTTCCTTTTTTTCAGCGTGATCATGTTGAAGATGATATATATGGAAAAAAAGCTGATACACGTTTATTTCACTGTGGTATGTACAATACGCAGTATTGTGCATGACAACATCATTTTGCATTTATTTTAATGAACACTCCGTTTTCAAAGTGCATGCAAAGTGATTTGCATGTATTACACATTTTGTGTCTGAGTGTGTGTGTGTGTGTGTGCGAGCGAGTAAAACAATTTTGCTATAGGCAAGGCAACTTGGTGGGATGGGAATGTAGGTACATCATAAAATATGACAAGCGGTGCAATATTATCGTTTCTTTGTGTGAGGTGAATGAGATACCGGATTATAAATCTATCTGCTGCTGCTATTCACTTGATCTGGTAGGCTGTAGGTAGACAGTAATAGTATTCGTGAAGGATTGTAAGATGAAGCAAGCCAGAGCTTTATTAGTTGCACAGAGATCAGGTGAAACATCGACAGGTATTTCAGTCATTTACGATGATGGGATGGAAACTCCCATAAGAAAACAGCAACGTGTTGTGATCTGCTCCAGTGGAAAAAAATAAAAAAAATATAAGCAATTTTGCATTGCTCAACATTGATTATACCTACACCCAGAAAAGTGTATTGATTAATATTACCTGTTACTTACCTTTGCACTTGTGTGTAAAACACACGTTGTCATAATATTATATGACGTGACATCCATTAAACTTGTGAGAACTGGAAATGTCGTGACTTGGTCATTGTACAAAGGAATTTGTTATTTTTTTCTATTAGGTTTACCATTTCTGACATTTTTTTTCATTTGCTCCCCACAAATCTTTGTCGTTCACTTTGAATAAAAAAACAATGCAACTGTTATACATAAAAGTATCAAGGTACTACCTATACACAAAAGTTGCTTCTTCTTACAACAGGTCAAATGTTTCCGGAACTAAAGTATATACATACATTATTGCCTTATACATTATACAAATTGTGTACGATGGCCATTTATTTAATTTTTTTATTATTAAATGCAGATATACATCTAAACTGAAGAATATTAAGTGTTTACTGATCATTTGCGTTGTGCGCAGGCAGAACTTGTACATTTTAATGACATGATTCTTCCATTCCTTTTAAATAATATTTGCTTGTTTATTGCAGCTAGTCGACATCTGTCCCCTTACAAATTCATAAATATATAACAAGCAAAAAAAATTATACAAGTATGACATTCCTTCATCAAAAGATTTCAATCTGTCTCTACCTATCCATGTACAGTATCATCATCATCATCATCATCATCGTCATGATGCTACAATAATATTATCTTTACTTTATGAACAGATTTTTTTAAATGATTACATTTTGATATGACGATGATACCTTGTGAAAAGATAAAATATTATGTTTTCTAACCATTTGTTTATTTTACCCGCATGACATTTTTTTCTCTCTCTTATGAGTCCCCTTACAAATTCATAAATATATAACAAGCAAAAAAAATTATACAAGTATGACATTCCTTCATCAGAAGATTTCAATCTGTCTCTACCTTTCCATGTACAGTATCATCATCATCATCGTCATGATGCTACAATAATATTATCTTTACTTTATGCACAGATTTTTTTAATGATTACATTTTGATATGACGATGATACCTTGTGAAAAGATAAAATATTATGTTTTCTAACCATTTGTTTATTTTACCCGCATGACATTTTTTTTCTCTCTCTTATGATGATGATGATGATCTCTCCAACTCATATCTAAGGAACGCAGCAGCAAGTCAAAAGATCCCAGGGATGGATGGATAGATGGATAGAATAGGGGATAGATATGTTACACGTTCTTCTTGTCTCTTGTCATCATTATGTTTTCTTTATGAGACACGCAAAGTATCAACCAACTTGCTATTGTTTTAAACAGTTTTGTAGAGTAGATGATTATTTTTTTTAACATTCCCGTTCCTTTTTTCTCTCGACCAAATGACAACGATGACCATCACCATGATTATGCAGTTATTATCGTTATTATTATTATTATTATTGCTAGTAAAAAAATGTATTCATAATGTAGAATCTTTTTTGTTCACTCACAACAGTGTCTTGTGTAGGTTATATTATTGCTTTGCACATTCCGCAATGACAGTTATTGCCGTGTTTATTTTATCATCCCATTTTCTAATTCCAAACTGATTGTGAATGATGACATGTTGGGGCATAATATAAACACAATAGGGTTAAAAACAAATTCAATGCATTTTATCAATAAGAAGAAAAAAAAATCAATAGGATGCACATACTTTGACGAAAATGTATTCCAAAGGCTTGTTTGTAAGAGAGAAAAAAATACATTAGACAACAGAACAAAGCCTTTCTAGTATTTATGTTTGTTGGTGGTGAGTCTGTTCGTTATTAAAATCATTCAGAAACTGACATTCACAAGAAATAAATAAAATGAATCGAGTGAATGAGAAACAATAAAAATTGTTTTATTTTTTTCTTTCTCAACTACTTCATGTACCACTACTACTTGGTTACCTGAGCAGTTTCCATTATTTCATCCAGCTTTAAATGAGTGAGCAAAAAGTCGTCCCCGTCGAAAACATTGAAGAAGAAGAAGAATACGATCAGTAATCAAGACGGTATTTACATAAGTAAGTAGTGTAATAGAGAGAAGGAGAGAGAGAGAGAGAGAGACAAGAGGATATAAAAAACGATTCAGTTTCCATCCTTTTTCTATTGATGGCGATGATAGCTCTCTAGTCGCTATTTAACAAAGAATAGAATAGTGGAGGGAGGGAGAGCGAGAGAGTAGTAGTAGTAGTAGTAGACCAGGGGGTCGCAAACCGGTGTAAGATGTCTGTGAGGCTTTTTTATTTGGTAATTTAAAATGACATGAACTAGTGTAATTTGGCTCATTTGCCTTATGAAACTTGTCAATACGAGTTTCATGTTCGTCATTACTTATTCACAAGCATGGCTTTGTTGCATCCTGTTGTGAAGATTTACTTTTTTTTGACGCTTGCTCTTTTTTATTATTTTGTTTTTTTTATTATTACAATGCTGCTGTTGCTATTGCATCTGATACACTGTTGTTGTTGTAGATATACATGTGTTTTTGTATACATTGTTTCTTTGTACAAAGAACACCGTCTTATATATTTTTTATTACAACTTCACAACAGTCACTTTTTTTTCTACGCTACCATCCACACCACCACCAACGTCCCATGTGGGGAACTATTTTGTGTTTTGCAATTATGTTTTTCCTGTTCCTTCTTTGGTACCATTGCAGCAACAACATTAACGACCATGGTACAGCCTTAATTTACATTAAATATCAGACATCTTTTGTCATCTTTAAAGAAAAGAAAAGTTTTTTTTTTGACAAATAAAAAAAAGTTACACAAGGAAGCTTAAACGTAAACAATAAATTGAGAGAGAAAAAATCGATGGGAAAATGGCACAACCTTCTCACAAATTTGTAAGTCTGTAATTTATTTTGTATGAAAATGAAATTGCAGCGTTTATCGAAAGCTGCATCGGTAGGCACTGTCATTATGCAATGGTATATAATAGCCATCATCATTATATAAACCGGTATACACTTCTATTAGAAATCAATTAATCAGGGAGATAAAAGATAATCTCTATATAATAATATGCGCGATTAAACCAACAAAGATAAATCCATACAATGTGAAGCGCATACAAAGCAGACTTTTTTTTAAAAAAACATGCGTCATCGTAATCTGTATACATTTTTCCTGTAAAAATCCTGTTTAGCAACAGCTCCACTAGCATCAAGTATTGTTTTTATTTTTATTTTTATAGCCATTACTGCTACTTTTTTTCTTCAGCTACATAAACCCTATAAACTTTGTATGCATCCTGGTGCTTACAGTTTCTTGTAGAAACAGCTGGAAAAGGTAAGCAACAAGAGTGATTACCAGTAGTTGACCCAACTATTTTGCAAGAAATCACAAAAAAATGTTAGCCACGATTTGCCTCAAGGAAAAACACTGGGAGAAGAAGAGAGAAAAAAGTGAAGTGGACTGAGCGTGTATAAAATAGAGAGATAACTCAGGGCAGCCCATTTGTTTCCTATTACATTACTACCACCAAATTCATGCAAGACAATGTTTTTACTCGAAAGTTACAAAGGTGTAAAAACGTATTATTATTACATGGAAATAGTATGTAAAAACGTGGAAGTAGAAAATTTCATTTTTTACATGGATAAATATTCATGTAAAAACTAAAGTTTATTAAAACTCAACTTTTAAATATAGTTGTTTGTTTTTTGTGTATCTTATTGATCCAATTGATTTCTTAGTTTTTCCATGTTTGTATTGAGCAATTTTTCATGAAAATATAGAGACAAGATTTAAATCCATGTGAATACGCATGTCCTGTACAAATGTGCCGACTAAAAAGTCATCTTCAACCCGGATAGTTGAGTTATCTCTTCATGACAAAAGTCAAATGCGGAGGGAGAGAGAGAGTACAAACTATGTATGTATGTTAAAGTGGTGGTGAAGCTGTTGCTTGCAGGGGTTGTGGTTGTTATGAAGTCGTGATTAAATTAGTCATGCAAAAAATATCTTTGAACGAAGAGGTCCTGTTTTTTATATTATTTATAATATGGCATGTACATTGCGCTCCTCTTCTTCGTCTTCTTCTTACTGTCTCTGATCACAATCACCATCAGCAGCTAATGATGAAGTATCTACTTTGTTGATTTGTGCTGTTGCATCATCGTCATTATTATCGTCATCGCATCATCTTCAATAGTAGTAGTGAGAGCATAATAAAAATGATGAGGATGAACACTATCAGTCATTTTTGGATTACAAGTGGTGGGTTTCAATTGAAACAGTATTCATTTTTGGGTGCAATATAGAAATAACATAAACAAAACTGCAAATCCAAACCATCATAATTCATAATTGAAAATATGTATTATGTTGCATTTCGCATTATATGGATTTCATCAGGAGGAGGAGAAGATGCAAAAAAGTGATGATGATGGTGATGACCGAAATTTTGACACCACCACTTCACAGGAAATACAACAAGAATAATAATAATAATATGTAATAACAATGTATAAAAGTAATAGATAACCATATGGAAAGATCTTATCACCAAGAAAAATATTTTGAACTTTATCCATTGCAACATACACACATTTACATATATTTGTATTCCTTGTACGCATCCCATTTTGCTTTCACGATTTCACACAAAAACGTGCTCGTGAAACTCTTGAGAACTGCCATTAAAGAAGGTACAATAAAAAATGGAATATATATATATATATATATATATATGTGTATCCTTTACACCTCCATTTTACTCACCACTAATTCTACCACCAATGGATCATAAAATATTGTGGAAAAAAATATTTTTATTTTTTCTTCCACAAAAATAAAAAAAATATGAACTGTATATTGAGACAACAACAGAACAAGAATAATATGTACAAATAAATATCTGTCTACTTGCCTCCTCCCTGTGTTCGTAATAAGAATAGAGTTTTACGATAATTTTGTGCCCTCTTCATTTCACACCAAACACACACGCACGTACATTGCAAATAAAACAACACGACACGTTTACCACAAGGTACATAGAGACATTCCAAACAAGGTAAATGAGAGGAAGAAATATGACAAGATTTTGACAAATCATCCTTCCAAATTTAGATGATTTTATTGTGCAGAGAAATAGCATGGAGCAGAGTCGAATATAAGAATGATATTAATCATAATAATAATATTATTATTATTATTAAGAGAATGTGAATGTAGGAGAGTAGGAAATGATGAGGTAATAAAAAAGCATGGTAAAAATTTATGAAATATGATATTTCAATAGAAAGAAATTACATGACAATAGTCACTCTTTACATTGCACGTTGCAGCATACAAAAGAATGTAAAACTTTATTTTTTAATTTGCATTTGAAGGTCGCTTACAAAACATCACCATCGTCATCATCAACATCATCATCCTTAGTGGTCGGTCGTTTGTTCATAAAGACACCACCGTAGTAGTAGAGCTACACAACAAGTTTACATAATGCGTACTACCTACATACCTGCGTACGTACTATATAGTAGTAGTACGATGTACCTCTCTAAGCTGGTCAATAATAATATCTCATGCAAAATGATGTGGAATGAGAAGGTGGTAGCATTTAATTGAATAAAATTCAGATGTGATGGCAAAACTGTGTAAAACTAACGACTCTCACTCCACTCCTACAATATTCATTGTATTATTTCATCCCGAGGGAAGATGAAAACGGATATTGCATTAATTTAATGTATAAAGTGTCATCATCATCATCCTGATCATTTTTTCTGTCTCTCTTTTACATAATAATTTACTTTTTTAAAGAGTAACGTTTACAAGATGATGATTTTCGTTCTCATCTACCCAATCCTTCAAAGCATGCCTACTTCACTTACCTACACTACACTCTTGAAAAATCCTTTAATTTACCTACATTCACAAAGACCATTGTAATAATAATAAAACGCAGCTGTCCACCACAATGTCATTCCATTATTAAATGCAGCAAGACAAAAAAATGTTACTTGTATATTTTTCCCCTTTTGCCAAAGTAAATTAAATTTATTTTTCATTTTAAACCTCAAGAGTTTGTCGAGGGGACGTAGTAATGAGGATAATAATAATAATAATAATAATAATAATAATACGCATACATTATATATTATGTTTATGGTTATGTTTATATTATTATTGCTAAGCTTTTGCTGGCCTGGTGTTTTTTCTTCTTACACAATTGCTCATTTGTCTTTGACAAAGTCCATTTTTATCAGGATGATGAGCACTGCTCTCTCGCTGAATGTTGAATTAAAAAAGGACTGACTAATTTATATTTATGCTACTAGGTATATTACTAACTAAATACAACTTCTACTACTTACTGCTGCTGCTCCTCCTGCTATGCTTGCCTGTTTAGGCTGTTTGCTTGTGCTGTGCACTAAAATATATGTGCAAGCGAGCAGAGAGCCAGTCCCACAAATTTTCCATGTGTCAATTGCAATTATGCAAAAGACTCTACTAGTTTGTATATGTACCTATTATAGAGAAAGAAAGAAGACCGTATTTTATGTCTTGCAATCCACACGTCACGTAACTTACCAAACCAACATCTTTTACATTTTCATTGATTTATTGGTTCCGACTCGAGCAAGTGGTGCTGCTGGTGCTGCTGCTGTTCTAAGCTTCCAGGTCCATTATGGAAATAAGTAATCCATTTGTCAATATGCACATCATTAGAGAAAATTATATTAAAAGAGGCCTATATTTCCTCTGAAAAGTAGTACCAGTTTATATGCACATGTAGGTATATATTAAAATGTGTACAAAAAATACAAAGAATTGACTAAAACGGATGAAAAAAAAGTTTTTAACATTCCTTCAATTTTTTTTCAAACTGCTGCCATCCAATAAATGGCTGACAAGTACAAGAGACTTGTATGCGGACTTGAAGACTCCTTGAGAGAGAGAGAAAAAAAACCAGGCAGAGAAAGGAGCAAAAGTAGTAGTGGTAGTAGTAAACACTAAACACGTTATATAATAATGACGGTAGTTAATATCGCCGAGTGAGAAGAGGGAAAATAAGAAGAAGACAAAATAAATAAGGTAAAAAAACCAACTACTTGCTAGGATGTCAAGAAGAAACACCTCTTTGCACGCAAGCTACTTTTTTTCTCCTGCCTGAGTAAATGTCTGTGCCTATCTATCGCTGTGTGCTTTTTTTAAAAAAAAGTTGTCGACATGGCAGAAAAAAGGAATATATATGAGGATAATAATAATAATATCATGGAACGGCTCAACCAAAAAAGCAACATCACTAACAGCAACTACAGGAGCTGGGAATGCCATCACAATCTACATTTTTCTCTTGTTTATAGCATTTGAGTCACCATAAAACTGGAATGCTCGTAGTTATTACTGTAATGGTTATATAATGTGTAAATGGTTGTTGTGGCTGATCTTGTGGTAAAAGGGATCCTTGTACAACTGCTGCTGTTGCTGGGAAGATAACATGTGTTATTATGACGAGGATGCGTTATATATCTTTTGAGTTCCACATTATTCGCATTCTCATAAAATATCATCACCATCATCGTCAGCTCAACAGCCACAACAACAGCATCCTATTTACTCGTTCTGGGTAACGTGATACTACTGTTGCTCTTGATATGTACATACTTACGTACGTACAATAGCCAGTCTGTCTGTATATGGATATATATATATATATATTTACATACATACCTACACACACACACACACAATTTGTAACTAAAGTATAACATGCCATTTCAAAATCACGACATGACAACAAATAGTATAAGGCAATTTACCTGATTCCGGGATCATCGTTCCATGATGATGGTGCTTAGGTTCCATCTAGAATTCGATCCTTTCCCTTTTTTTCTCTCTCCCAGTCTGGCTAACTTGATTTTTAAAGCAGAAAAGTTGCAATTTTGGCATTTTTAGTGTTGCTTGCAGTTGTTTTTTTACAGGGAATTTATGACCTTTTACCATTTATTTGACTCTATTTTTATTTCTATTGCTAAAAATTAGAAAGGTAAATTAAGATTATACAAAAGACAAACATGTAAAAAAAACATGGATGATGTTTCGGTAATCGATAAAAGCAGATTGTATTATTATTATTCTTTTAGAACTTGATGGTAATTGCAGCTTAGCGACGACAGCGGAATAAGGGCCTCTGTGCGAGGTTTTTTTTTCTAAAGTATTTTTTCGGCATGTGTTTTTTTCAACAAGTTACCTACACACTTATCTCTTCTTAAAGTATGCAATAATGTAGTTTACTCTTCACCCTGCAGGCTAGTAGAGATGAAACAAGTTACCTACACACTTATCTCTTCTTAAAGTATGCAATAATATAGTTTACTCTTCACCCTGCAGGCTAGTAGAGATGCGCTTTACATTTAATTTCTGTGATAGTTATGAGGAACAAACATGCAAATTTCAAAAGCACTACTTGAGAAACATCAGCCAGCACAACTACTAGTCACTATTGAGAGAGTGTACCTACCTACTTAGGTATATGAATAGGTGGTTGTACTTTGTTGTCAAAAAAATGATTGATACTTGAAAATTGTACACATTCGCATTAAAATAAAATGATTTTCATTCAAAAAGTTTCTTTTCCGTTCACATTTTTTTGTGTTGGAGTGGCAATAAGGTAACAATAAGGAAGAGAGGCCATAACGATAAGTGCAAACAGCTACATTATAAGAATCGACTATAAATTAACTTACTTGCAAGTATGTACATACCTACAAATGAAATGAAATTACGGAATAATCTATTGCCCAACAAAACAGTATTTTTCCTTTCTCTCTCTCTCTCTCTCTTCTCTCTTGTTCCCCCTTCTCCTCTCACTACGTAGAGCCACTTTTCGCAAAAATCAGTTAAAAAGATTAAAATTGAGGAAAACTTGTTGTGGTGGTGTCAATTGAACAATTTCTTCGTTTCAAATCTCTTCCTTGTGTTTAAGATACTCACTCGTATACACATGCTTTATATCATACAAGTATGTACTTATTTCTCTCTTCCCCTCTCTCTCTCTCTCTCTCTCCCAAAAGAAAGATATCTCTGCAAAATTCATTTGTAACCGTCTCAGATGATCAGCACCACTTTGGGTCTCACAGAAGGGAGCCGTCTATCAAAAAAGAGAGAGCTGCTGGGCTGCCTCTGCTTCTTTATTCCTCGCTTGCTGCTGCTGCTGCTGATTTTGCCTTCGTCATCGTCACACGTTATCCACCGATGAACCAAAAAATATAATGATACGAAACCATATTTTTTATTACACTGGTGGTAGCCGGATTAATAGTGTATAGTAGCCAAATTTTTTAGGCTGCTGCTGATTTTATCCGTATTTACCAGTAGTACCGTCAACCACATTGCCAGACAGATCCACAAAGTGTAACTTGAACAAAACGTGAACGTGATAATATAGCAAAGGCAGTGCCTCTTTCGGAACAAACCACGAATGTGTTCAATAATGGTTTGAATGAGTTACAAAGGTAGCAAAAATGCTTTCAGGGAATTCAATTTTAGAAAAATATTTCTTAAATATTGCTGTAAGTATGTATATATCCATATATCACTGTGGCAGATGTCTTTGGTCTAACACCCGATCAGTATTTTTTTTAAAAATAAAACGGTTGTGCTTGTAATCAAAAAAATATTTTTCCTTGTATAAAACACAATATCCGTCTACTTATTTAGTTGTATGTTTTTATTAGCACAAGTATATTTTTTATTGCGGAGAGTAAGTACAAGTGACTACTTGACATACCACTACTGGCACACCGAGAGAGATACAAAGACAGGTAATTTAGAAGATACACCATCATCATAATTCCATTCTTCATTTAATTCACACACAAAGGGATAAGATATATGTATCAAGTGACATACGCAGGGGTCTTGTGCAAAAATGACGACAGCAACCAGCTGTGATTGTATCAAGACCACATGCTTGGATCGAGGCGTTAAAAAATTGTCTGAGGGAGCAACAAAGGCCACCACCATACCATCTTCTGTACCACAAGCCATTATCAGCAGCAGAGCGTCGTCGACACTGTCGGCATGCTTGCATGTACACATTGTTGTTGTCGACAAACAAATGATTGCAAAGGAAGGAGGCCTTTTTTCCACTCGGAGAGACTAGAGGTGGCCGCAAAATAATAATGATAATATAAATAATGTTAATAACAATAACATAGGTAGTCTAAAGCGAGCAGTGCAGCGGCAGCGGCGATGAAATAATGTTGTGATTATTATTGGAGCAAGGTTGATTAATAGGTATGGCTTGGTTGGGGTCACGCCCAAAACCAATCGGGCTGTCATTAGTTGACTTGAAATGCGTGAGGTATTAATCACAATCAACAACAACAGTAGAAATCGTTGATGATAGCTATAACCATTTTATTCCTGATAATCTTGTTCAAATGGCAATTCTTTCTGCTGGTTCTTCCCTTGGATCAGTTTGTTGGATTGTTGCTGTTGCTGTTGCTGCTGCTGCTGCAACAGCAAAATAAAATAGAAAACTAGAGTGCAACTGTGCAACCACAACAACTACAGCAACAACACAACAATCATCATAATATTTGTATGTACACAATGTCTTGGGGCAAAGTTGAAAGAAGTCTTGTGTCTTCCATTATTATTATTATTATTATTATTACTACTACTACACTTTGCTTCACGATGATAAAAAGTGGGCATTACTAATATATTTTGCTTGTGCTCATTGAGAACAGCACATTTATCTGACTGCTGAGGTATATACTAGGGTATAATAATAATACAAAATCAAAATCATCACACACACACACGATTTGGAAATTATACAGACTTACAATGAGAGCAATTTTTTTCTGAAAATGGAAAAAGGAGGAGTAGTCCTTCCTCCACCTGCATTAATAGACAGATTTCTGCTCGATTCAAGATGCCATTAGCAATAAAGCGGATGAATGATGTGGTTAAAAATGCGGTGAGTACGCAGATACAACATGGGTAAATAGGTACGCATACGCAGACAGAGACAAAGGAAGCATTAAAGTAAAGCTATTGTATAGAAATTTATTAATCTGCAAAGAGAAAAAAAGACAGACAAAACAATAAAACAAAAAGACATTAACACATTTTTTTCAGTAGCAATTGGTCAAGAAATTGTGGGTTTTTATTTTTGTGCTAAACACCCTTATAATCAACATCATGATCATCTTGGAAGAATACAATAAGCTATTTGACATTTAGCCAAATAAAAACATTTTTTAACCAACTGTCTCAATTGTATATATGGAAAATGCAAAAAACAACTGTTGATTCGTGAAGGATAAATCGATTTGAGTAAATACTACATATACATTATTGAAACAATTTTAATTGAAATCGTGCAAATTTCTCTAGCCAAATTGAAAGGAGAATCAGAAGAACGTTTAAAAAATATATAATGCAATATATATCGTATATATACTGCTGATTCTGTGCCAATTGTACACAATTTTTTTGTAAACTCGGGTTTTCCCTTCACTCGGCAATATAAATATTTCCGTGAAAGATCAAATGGAAAGGCGTGGCAGCATTATCACCATGTATGCCTGCCCCTATTTCACGACGTCTAATCATCAAGCGTGCTCCTCGTTAAGTAAACGTACAAATGTATACGTGCATATACAATACATACGTATGTTTGTGTATACACTTGCTGAAAAAGTAAACGAGAGCAAATAAAGGCACATGTTGTTATTATTACAAATTTTCCTTTTTAATCTGCAACCTGATGGACTTTCAGAGAGCAAAAAAAATATCCTCACTGCTTTCATTTCATGGTCACTAATGTAAGTTCCCGTAAGCGTGAATTGTTTTAAGCCAGTGTAAAATTCAGCTGACAGTTGCTGACAAGTACACAATTTTTCTGGTATTTGCAGGCAGAGGCGTGTTTGCTGCAAAAGAGGCAGAGCAAATAGTTTCATATTACACACACTATCGTTTTATATATATATCTGTATATATTTTTCTCGACTAAATTTGCAGAGTGAAATTACTCGATTTCTTTGAACTAGGAGAAATTAACTAGACTAAAGGAGTAGAGAGTATTACTCTGGGATTTCATCACAGGCAGCAGACTCATTTGCACTCGTTGTAAAGTTAATGTTAAAAAAGCAATAAATGGGAATAATATCATGTGATTATGATATACACGTCCACCAACAAGTTAACCATGTTGTTAAGTAGATTAGCTTAAGCTTGACTATGTACATCGCTTGAAGCAATTTTTCCAAGCATTTCTATCAAGGTTCTCTTTCTCTTTTAGCTTTTTAAAGAAAACACAAAGTCAACTATGGATAGCTATTATCACATCATCATCATCATCATTTTTGAAAAAATAGCGTTTTAAATTTTGACACAGTCTTTCTCTCTCTCTCTCTATGGAAAAGATTTCATCATAAAAAATATTACGGGGGGGAATGCAAGACTATTGAAACTCATTTCACTCTTGTGTTCCGCCTTTATATCCTTTTGTTTCGATTTATAACATTGAGGTAATATTTTCTGCACGATCTTGTCATAATTCCTCAAGTCGTTATACTGCGCTTGCTACTGTTCAGCAAAATTGGTTTTTTGTGCCGAAATGGAATGTGATGATGACAAGAGAAGCAACTACTGTTGAAAATCTATTGTTTCTTTTTCATAGTGTTCCAGTAGAAAAACTATCATACATTTTCTATGCATCTTTCTCCTCACGCACGATCATATTATTATTACTACTACTGAAATATGTGAACACAAATATATATTTCTATAAAAAAAGAGCAAGAAAACAATAAAATTCATTAGAAACCAAAAAGAAACGAGCGCAGAGCAATAATAATGTTCCATAACAACAATAACAACAAAAGGTTTCTGTTACTTGTTGCTCTTTTACTGCTTTCTATATCATTGGCAACAGCGTGGGAATCGCAGCAATAAGTAAACCCTTATTGGGTTGCTGGGCAACACAAAACTATTGTTTGTTTGTGTGTCCATCCACTGCACTACCACTACTACTACCTATATGTGTAAATTCGAAAACTATTTTTTTTATCTTTTGAAAACCATCTTCCCGTTTCTCCGTCTGTACAGTCGAAACTGTACATTTATGGGGAATATCATTATCAGCAGCAGTAACAACAACAGCAGCATCATGATCATCATCGACGGCCGCGGCGGCATGATAGCTATGTAGAGATAGCAAAAATGACTTAACGAACTGGCAGCATTTATTCCACTTTCATGACTTTTCTCAAGCTTTCTCTTAATGAACTCCATTTATTGCATATTATTTATTTCTCCTGCTCGGTGGTAGGTAGTCCATGAGTTCATCTTTTTATTGTTGTGCTTAAAAACTCCCACAGTTTTCTTTTTTTCTTCTCTTTTTCTGCCGATATTATTATTATAATATTCATTTGAAAATGACCACAGATCAGGGAGATTACCTATTTTTGCAGTATGCGTGTGGCTCTTGTTGGATGACTACAGTTGGAAACTTTGCATAGAAAAATGCCATTGGCGTATACGTTTAACAAAAATATTTTTTATGAAAAGCTTGCAAGTTAAATCAGTAAAAGAAAATAATAATAATAATAATATGCACATTTTTTCTGCTATGATAGGTACGTACACTGCATATGAAATTTGTTGGCATAGGTATAGTGGTTATATTATTAGTTGCTCTAGCTTTTTGAGAAAATTACTAGATGACGAAACCAGTCGTCTCGAACCATCACCATAATAATCATTCTCCTCCTAATTCACAAAATCATAAAAATACATTTTCGCACTTTTCGTCGTCACCACTTTAAAGGACGTCGCACATCATACCATTATTACCATTTTTTACCAAAAAAACAGTCTGTCTGTCTGTTAGTACAGAGAGAGAGAGAGAGAGAGTAAATGGACTCTGCTTACTTTTCTTGCTTTAATTTCACACACAAAAACACATAATATTATACCTGGGCAGGTCTTGCTGCATTCATTATTATTATCATCATCGTTGCAATTGAAATGTAATCCATAGACAGAAGATGCAATAAAAAGGGCACATGCAAATTATTTTTTCTAGCCTCAACTATTAAAATTTCTTCATATAGCAGCAGCAACAACAGCATCATCATCATATGTATCATCTTTCGTTGTTGTCAAGTTATGTTCACCGTTCTCTTCATGTAATCATTAATAATTTTTTTGGTGAATTTACCAACAGCACACAATCCCTTGTTACTTTTTGCTCTGCTTTGAATTTTATTGAATCCAAAGATTTTATTTTTTTACTGACAGGCTGCAAATAGGAGGATATCGTCATCACGGGGTTACAATAAATAATGGGTCATTGTACATTATCATCACATGATCATGATCATCATAGTCATGTCTGCAATTTTTTTGGTCGATTTGAAGAGGTGTAATACATAGACGAAAAAAATGGAAGATATATTTGAAATCGTGCAAGTTATGTTAACATCATAACCGTGCCAAGTACATTACTTATTGTTCTCTTTTAGAAACGTTACCAATCACTATAGCACCACCACCATCACCACCGTCTTGTTTTAAGTAAAAGTCTCTACATGAGTATGCACCACCATCATCGTAATTTTTCTGGGTTGTACGTACGCTGTGTAAACGTGTACTAGTAAAATATATATCCTCTTTCTCTCTGATTTCTCATCATCGTCGTCGTCATCAGCATCTTGACTCTAAAGTGGAATAGGTGATGTGTAGCTATTGCACAGAAGAGCGAGAGAGAAAAAACAACCACCAGTTATCAGAGACTTATTGCCAATAGATGACAATGGTTTTTATGGTTTTACGACTTATAGTAAGACGACCGCAAAATTTATGGTACAACAAGACAAATCATAAATATGATATACCTAAGCTGGTGTATATACACACACATATGTACCTACTCATTCTAGATAATAAATTCATCCGGTCCTGTACAAAAATTCTTTTTTGATGTAGTGGAATATGCAGTGAGGGAAAAAATAATAATAAATTCTTTGCTCTCTGTGAAATGGTGAATTTTTTCATACATCATCATCAACAACAACAACAACAACAACATCAACTACTCAATATTTTTGGTAGAAACGTTTAAAAAAACTGTTGAGTGCTGAAATCAATTTTTGTTGTCAGATGCTTTTTATAAACTACTACTGCAGTTGTACATACCTACATAGGTACATGTGTAATTGATGATCAATTCAACACCTTGACAGAGTGTGCATATTGTATTAATATTAATAATTTTGTTCTCAGATGCTTTTTATAAACTACTACTGCAGTTGTACATACCTACATAGGTACATGTGTAATTGATGATCAATTCAACACCTTGACAGAGTGTGCATATTGTATTAATATTAATAATAATATATTACATAAGATTTTTTTTAGAAATTTAGGTAAAAATTAGCAGTGTCTTGTACTGCTGATAGTTTAAAATGTATTAGAAAAATAGAGGCCGTAGAATTTTTGCGTAAGAAGAAATATTTAGAACAAAAGATGCGGTTTTAAATTAGCTTCGGTTAAGGAATGTTTATTATTATTATTACGACGACGACGATGGCTACGAAAAGGACAGAAAGAGAGAGGAGTTTTGCTGCTCGAGTGGATGATGATGCTGTTCATGATAGCTAGGCTGTTGAAAGAGAGAAAGAGAGGTCTTTGGCCATGGACTCTAGTAGACTAGATAAGGGTTGATGAGGATGATGATGTTGTTAATGATGACGATGATTAGAAAGGGATAATTTATAGTTCACTATTAGCCGTATATGTACAAAGTACGTGCGGACTGCACATTGTGCGATCTCCGAGAGGAAGGAATGCCATCAAAAATAAATCTGTGTTGCGGGGTGAGTGAGTGACTAACAAATAATTCGTTTGTTGAGTTGTTGTTGCTGTGGTGCGTTCTTTCTCTGACAGTGAAGAGTCGTGTCGTGATGCGTGAGGTTAACTTATTGCATGGAATGTCTCTGTTGTTTCTACTCTCTAGACTCCAATCCAATGATGATGATTATAATACATGCATATAGCCAGTGAGTAAAGTGAACAACTAGTGCAAGAAATATGAAACACAAAAAAAAACGTTAAAAATCAAAGCATATACTCACATAGGTAATAATAATATCAAGTTGGTGAAGAGATGGACGATCTGAAATGAAAATGATTACAAAAGTGTATATAGTGTGGCGTTAAACCCTTTGTACATTGGCCACGTTTGATCATTTCTTTAGTTTTTTCCTCTTCGTTACGTACTGCGATGCTGACGCGGATGATTCTACATACATACAAAAGTACATATATACCTTGTCGAGTTCACAATGAAACACCGACGCGACCGGTCACATTCTGCTATTTTATTCGCTCTTTTTCCACTCAAGACAACGACGAGGACGACAAGGAGTAATAATATATTATATGACCTGTCTTCATTCGCCTTTTCGTTTTTAGTGGAGTAGTTGTTGCTGGCGACGTGAGCTTATTTGAACTTTGCTCTTGTTGCGCAGTTTTCCTCTTCAAGATGCGAATCTTTTCTCAACTTGACTAATTTTGGTGATATGAGATGATGGCAGTTTCTTCTTCGGCAATTGTTTCGTCAGTGTATTAACAACGTTAAAAAAATTGCCAAACTCAAAAAAGCAGCACGCTTCTTTGTAGAAATATGTATACATATATTTTTTTAGCTTTTTTCTAAATGTATCTGACAACCGGGAGATAACTTAATTAGAAATTAGGCACAAGAAAAAAAAATTAAAATACTCCCTGATATTTTCTTTAAAAAACGTGGGCCACATTATAAGCACTAAACTAATAATGGCAACAAGGATGCTTGCATCCATACAAATTTGGCAAATTTTCACATGAATTATCAATAAGCAATAATAATATTAATATTGCAACAGCAACATACATTCACCAATTCCGTCCGCTTGTATCACGGCACGGCTCACTTGCCAAGCCTAATTTTAATTAATGGAAAACGTAATAATAATGTTTAATGTCACTCACCTTCTCGAGGAGAAGATGGGTGATTCTGCAAAAAAAAGGAATGTGGCAACAAAACGCATCGTGTAAAGCAGGCAAGCCAGCAAGCAATCAAAAGGAGTAGTAGGTACGTATGTATGTATGGATGGATGTAAAAGTTTGCTCGTTGCTGTTGCCCCAGTACACAAAATACCATCTTCACCATCATTATGAATAAAATCATTTCTTCTATTACTACTACGACTACGTTTTACACAAATATATACCTATATAAATACGTGCCGAGAAATAAAATTAATATAAGTAATTGTCTTCATTGGCTCTTTGAGCGAGCGGTTATTTCTTGGGCTCCTCTCGGCGGCTGCTGCTGCTCCTGCTGCTGCTGCTCGTACAAGTACTAATGAGGACGTGCTGTGTCATGAAAGTGAAAAATATCCCTGCATAATTACCATCGATAAAATCGATAAAATGAAAATAAAATGGTACATGTGTATGGCCAACTGACTGACTGATTAATACATTTGGAAATGCCTAAAGGTGTTTGCTTGGAAGTTTGCGTCTTTTTGAATGATTAAAGTAAGTGGTTTTATTGCATGCATAAAAATAGCCGGTCTCTCTCGTTGCCAAAGTACAAAGTGCAGACGCTGATTTCGTGATGATGTGATACATGATTTTTTTTATTTATAAAAATTACAAGCCAAAGTATTGTATCATAAGTAGTCGTAATTGCATGAACTTAAATAATCATAATTTAAAAATCGACAATCGACAGCAAGAAACCCTTTTTCTTCATCATCATTAGAAAAAAACTGGAAACCAAATCATCTCTCTCTCTCTCTCTTTCTGTAAGCTTACCAAAATTATGATCGTGATGACAGTTTGTAAAAAAAAGTAATGTAAAAACGTTGGTGCTCCGTTTCAAATAATTATTGTGTGTAAATTATAATTAAATGTTTGCAGTGCGGAGTGGCATTCATAAAAGGCAACTATAAATTATTAACATCAGTAATAATATTCTCACTCTCCGACACACACTGATTGCATCCTGTACTTGTACACTGACCCAAACCGTAAATTAGTTCGTTCTCTTTGTCAAATATATACTCCTTTTTCATTTATTTGTTAAGCCTACATATTTTCTGTGCTGAAATAACTAATGCATAGTAATAATAATAATAATAGTTTGTTTGCATTTTGTATACATCACGCTCACACGTATTTTTACATACAGTTTACAAGTATTAGTAAAGAAAAGTGTTGTAGATGATGATGTGTGGTTAAATAAGTTAAGAGAACGGTTTGGGAAAATGAGGCAATAAATCAATACAATGGCGGTGTGGTGTGATGTGGTGGTGGTAAATAGTGGCGGTGGTTGATGCAGTAGTGTGGTTAGTTTACGTTGACCATGATGAAGATGACGATGATGATATGACGACGATGATGATGATAATAATAATAATACTGATGATTACTAATTTGTTTTGCTTTTTTAAACTGGAGTGTAACAAACCACTTTATAAATAATGCAATTGAATTATGGTCACACGACTGGTGTATCAAAAGAGTACTGCCGAATTCACAATCGGGTCTGTCTAACGATACTACTGTAATTCATCATAGGACGCATCTTCATCACCATCATCATCATCCTGACCATGCTCGCTCCCTGAATATGTAATATTATTATTATTATTATTGCTGTGTATTACGATTGACTTACCTACGTACACATGTATAATAATATTATGTGTGGGTTGGTATAAATACATCCATATGCATGAAAAAAATATGATGATGACGATGATGATCTTTAATGTGTGCACAGAGGCTGGCAAATGGGAGGAATAAAAATAAAAAAGGCAACAAGAATACCTATTTAAGCTGGTCACTTTACTCTCTCTATCTCTCTCTCTCTCGACAACTCGATAAAAAAGACAAGAAGATGCGTTTTTTGATTGCACAATTAGAGGTTGGCAATGGGCTAACAGGTTTGCGTTTTTGCTTGGCAATCATAATCGATTTGCAGGTCGGCTCCCTACTTACTTTTGCTTGCAAATATTTGTAGTTACCTATGTTACTTCATGTACAGGTCCTTTTTCTTCTTCATCATCACCATCATTATCATCATCTCCTTATCCTTATCTTTCATTTCCACATTGTATTTTTCTACTCACTTTTTCTTCTGCTGATATTGTTGTTATTATTATTATTATTATTGTAGTCCCAGAAATAATATAAAAAATGCTCCCTTTTATCTTGTCGTGATGACGATGATGATTCGCTGACAGTCATCAATTCTTCATCATCATCGTCATCATCATCTTTATTCAAAAGTCAAAAAGTAATGTACAAAATAGGGAATATTATTATATGTAAATTAGCACACTCACACATACACACACATACACAAAAAAAGCTTTTTTGGTTTTGTCGGCATGTTTCCCTTTCAGATCACTGTACTGACAGATTCAGCTGTTAAAATTATTGTATCTTATCATCATCAGCATCGTCATCTTCTTCTTCAACAGCAGCATTCCATTCTCTGTGAGAAGCTTTTAAAAGTCAGTCATTAGATTAAATATTTAGCCAGTCAGTTGGTCTGTTGGTTAAAGAGAATTATAGTAACACGTACGAGTACCTACACACACGTTGATGCTGCTGTCGATTTGCTGCTATGCATGCTGGTAGTAGCAGTCGTTTCTTCTTCTTTTTCTCCTCACACAGAGTGTCAATCATGTTGTTGAAGATTTCATTCCACTCTCTGCAAGTGGACAAATAGATTGTCACAAAAACAAAGTCATTGAGAAATCTGTCTATAATATTAAATTAATCATAATAAATTAGTGTGAATGAGTAGAAAGGGAAGAGAGAGAGAGAATGGAGAGGAGCGAACATTATTATGATTATTAGTGGGTCTCTCTCACCACTACTCATCATCAGCTCCTCCACACACACACACAAGTTCAAGCTGCACACGAGCAAACAACTTTGTTTGAAAAAAAGTACAACGCAAACAAATGTACGAGGTTAAATTTTTGGTGCAGTTTAATTGAAAGTTTTTCTACTTCGTTTGCATACTTATTATATGTATTATTGTTTTTAAGGGAAAAAATGGTGGCACATTATGACTTTTTGTTGTTGTAATTTGTTGGGGAAAAAAATGTAGCCTAAAAAGTCAAAGATAATGTAATAATAAATAATAGTAATAATTCTGTTTAGGTATTCACAGCCAGGGGTAAAGTATTGTTATGCTTATTTGTAAGAAAAAAAATGAGAGCGGTGGTGGTGGAAGAGTGAGGATGATGCTTTTGTTGCTGTACCTAACTCGTCAAGAAGGCGACAGCAGCAGCAAAAATTATGATGATGACGATGATGATGATTATCATGAAAAGATGAATGATTGACCAACTGACAAGAACAGAGTAAACTCGTGGTGGTGACAATAGTTTAGCGCTTTTACTCCCATTAGTCCAATTACTACGGCAGGCAAAAGAGAAGAAGAGAGGAGCAAGGAATGAGTTGCGATATTTTAAGTGAGCGTCGGTCGTGTCGTGACTTGATGAAAGGGATGATATGATCCATACACATATACGCACACACGTAATGTAATGCTGCTATGTTGGTGGTGGTGGTGGTGATGTTTGTTTGTGGTTTGTGTTGTACTTTCAAATTCATAACAATAACATGTACATTTCTATTGTTGATTGTAATGGACAACTCGTGTGTGGAATTATGCAGAAGATAGTGCGTCGACTAAAAAAAGTGAGTAGGTAAAGTGGAGAGAGAGAGAGAGATGCTGGTCATTGAAAGAAAAGAAGAAGTACCAGCAGCACTGCTTCTTTGTTGATGATATCGCATCTAACGTCTCATTATTCATTAATTGTCAACAGACATGCCCAACTATTTGTCAACTTTACAGACATTTGTCTTTTTCTTGATGAATCCTTGTCCTCCTCGACGACAACAACGAAATAAATGAATGGAAGGGAAGGAACAGTTAATTCCATTTGTGTGTACCTACGCATGCAAACATTTCACATTGTTTCTTTTTTTTCTGCACTGATGGCTCACGACGACATTGTAACAAAATCGATGGCTGTTTTGAAGGAATAAATCGAACATGTAGAATAATACGCATGTAGAAATATGTGTGCATCTGTGTCATAAATAATTTTGCAGTTTGGGTTTAAATAGTGGTGAAAAATTTGTATTTGAAAAAAACTTAAAATTTGTTTACTCAACAAATTTCACTTTCACCACTAGTTTAAAATCTATAGTGGTTGTGCTTTTTATAAAAAAAAAATCCGCACATATTTTTAACATAATTTCTTTCTGCTCAACGTATCCTCTTATTACTTTTTTAATGTTTTTATTTTCATTGAAAACTGTTTTTGATGTTTTATGTGTACAACAAAGTGTTGCAAGACAATTTATCAGAATTTTCTATGTCAATTTTGTTTTCATGTTCTTCGGTCACCACCACCAGTACTCGTGTGCAATATTTCATTGACATTTTAATATAAAATTACTCTATACGAACACAAAAAATACGGTACAACGTACAAGCTATTATTAACTTGCGGAAGTTTACTAATCATCAAAGAGGAATGCCGTGTAGCGCTTGTATTTACGCTGTAGAAAGTTTTGATCATCTTGTACAACGACCTACGGAACACACCTAGCCTTTTATTTCTCAAATAATAATAGCAGTAGAACTAGGTTATTTAAATCGCGGAGGTGGAATTTAATAAATTGAGAAATGAAAACAAGGCACCGCCATTGAAACGTTTTTTTCTTCTCTTCGTAGGCTTTTTATAATATGCAATCCTATTCTCATCTCATCACTACTACTAACATTATGTAGCATGCAATTTTTTCTCTCTCTCTCTCCCTCTCATCCCAACTCCACTCCCATTCATTCAGAATTTTTGGCTTGATTGACTAGACAATGAAGTTGTACTTAAGCTAATTTGCTTATCGGAACTGACATTATATTCATAAATAAAAATAGTAATTTTTAATGTTGCATGAGCATCTCTCTCTCTCTACACGCTATTGTCTTGCTATACAAATAAATCCTGCTCATCTTCTTCATCTCCACGAGGACATCGTACGGCAAGTAACTTGAGTATTTTTTCGGTCTTAATAATGTCCAACCTTTAACCTCCATTCAAGAGGAAAGGAAAGGCGCATTTACATTTAACCATTATTTTCTTTTAGTTTAGCAGTAATTTTTTAAAAGAAGCTATGATGATAATAGTAATAATAATGATAATGCATACTTGTGTTTATTAAGTCTACTTGAAGCTTAACAATATCATCATCATCATCATGCATAATATGAAGAAGACATTCATCAGTAAACCTGAATAAAATCAGGTACACCTTAAAATAACTGCTCCTCTTCATTGCTGATGTATGTGTATAAAAAGTATGTGCAATCAATTGTAACTGACAGCAAATAATAATGAGCATCTGGGTGATCCTGATTTGAAATGAAAAAAGTATGAAAGACATGCATCATACCCTATTACTACTTACTACTACTACTACTGATGCATAAACATGTACGCTAAATATTCAAAAAATGTTTTTAAAGGAGAAGAATTGCTTTTTAAATTTTGAATGCGAAAAAAAAAGAATTAAATTTCAGCAAAATAAACTTTGTCGAGCTACAATTTGGAAAAGTTCGACATTGGTATCTTTTCAAGTGAACTTGCTGATTGCATGTTTGAAACTGCCAAAAATGGTAGATTACTCAGAATCAAAAGTTAGAAGAAAGCCTTTGATAAAGTGCAACAGCAACAACAACAAGAAGGGTTGGTTTGATGATAATCAAGAAAATATGGCATGCGATTTTTTTTCTTCCTTTTCTCTGCTTTACGATGATGCTGAGGTTTTATACTTTTATGATGATTTTCTTGGTGGTGGTGGTGGTGGTGTGGTGGTACTGGTGTGGCGTTAAGCAGTGAGGTGAGATAAAGGGTGAAAATCACTAGTTTTTCTTTTTAAAAAATCCACTATAACAACCACCGGTTTCATCATTATCATGTCTGAAGGATATACTTAGACTTTATTATCATAATCACTTATCATTCTGTCCACTCAAGCTACAATTATGTGCGATGTGTCCGCTCCTATGTAGGTACAAAAAAAGTAAATGCTGTTGTGCAGCAATACTATACTTAAATATCTGTTTATTCCTTTTTTATAGAATATCAACTACATACAAGAGAACAACCTGCTTTTTCCATCGTTTTGGAATTTTACAAAATCAATTTTTTTATGATTTGAGTTTTTTTTACTCCCTTACTTTTATAGAAACAGGTTAGGTGGGTAACGTATCGATTTCTTTGCTTGCTTATTTCTCTTTTTTTGTGTTGACTATACTCACATACTTACAGTGAAGAAATCAGGGGCTTTTTATTATCAAATAATTTGCCATTTTTATCATGCTTTTGGCCTTTCCCCAGGTCTTCATCATCGCATTAGCAAATCCGGTAGGATACTAGTTGCTGTGTTGACTTTTCGCCTAATTAGCATCTTTATGGCAAGGTTCATTGCGTGCATTTATTTCTATTTGATGCGATACACCATAATAGTCGATAGATTAGGTAACACAATTTCTTATTATTGTTATATTTTGATATTTTTTTGCGGTTTTCATTAATGCTCGTGACCAAGCATATTTTGGAGACAATTTGTGCTGAATAATTAGTTGCCTAATAAACGCATCTGCTGTGGTAATAATGATATTGTGTTGGTTGGTTGATGCGTTTGCTACCATATTGTTCAACGCGCGAACTTACAATTTAATGGTGAAGGGCCTTTCACTGAGCCAAAAAAGCAGTCCAAAATTTCATTGTGAATGAGTTGCATCACCAACAACATCATCATAAAACTGGACTGTACTACAACCAGCACTGGAAGGCTATTCGTGTTATTTTTCGGCTAGTCCACTCGGTTTTCTTTTAGTTCATTAACTTTTGACAATAACGCCCAAGCCTCCGACTCTGCCTTGATTGTTGCAAGTCCAAATGCAACAATTTATTTCGTATATTAAATTTTTTTACAAGAAAAAAAGAGAATGCAAAGAATCACCTCAAAATATTTTACAAAAAATGGGAATATGAGAAATATGGACGGCTGTGGGCAGTTCATTATTGTCGAATGCATCGTTAATATGATGGGCTAGCTGGTGTGTGTGTGTATGTGTAGCTCCACCAGAAACTTGTACATTTGTCTGTTTCGAACACAAATAACAGGTGCATAATAACTAACGCGTAGTATGAAAAGCACACCACCACCGTCTTTATATGGAGGCCTCACCCTTGCCTTGCAAATCCCAACAATAAAATTGACAGATGTGCTACCCCCCACACAGATCAGCCATTTTAATTCAAATAAAAAATTGTTTTTTTGGAAGGCAGGGTCAAGACTACTGAGTGGACAAAGCAAAAGCCTCTCCCTGTGAGGCTGGAAAAAATATTTTTCCCTTGTATGGCATCACACAAGAAGAAGAACAGAGCACATCAAGGCTTATTCAGAAAGTCTAGTAAAAACACCGCAATTTAACGAGTCAGTCGGCATAATTATTCACCTTGAAAAATCTCAGAGCATTATTATTATTATTGCCTATGAAGAAAGCTGGTGCTTTGATTTTTTTCCATTCACAACACCAAACATATTTGGCAATTTACGTAACGATTGTAGCCCGAGTCATGCTATTCTGTACATCTTCCGTATTATTTCCTCTTTTGCAGTTGTTTAACTTTGTCCGTTACTGCTAATATCACAAACAAACTGAATTCATTTCTCGTCTGTCGTAAAGAAGAGGGATGGTAGCTGACAGTCAGCACATGTAATGACTGGTGGACAGGTAAAAGACATGTGGCGTGACAATGGTGACAACGATTATATCATCGTTATAAATATGACCAAAGCCACACCGTCATATGTACTTGTCGTTTTTACAGAATATTTTTTTCTCTGTATATTTTAAACGGACATAAAGGTGGTGGTGCTATGCTGGTAATGCAATATGATTATGGTGATGAATAGTGATGATGACGATGACGGTAAGCCACTGCGAAAAAAATGTTAGAGTTTTTTTTATCTTTTCAAGTCCTTGTATTGAAAATCGTCTCTAGGTGAAAGATAATGTGTGGATAATATTTTATTTTATATAAAAATATTTAATGTCCAACAATCAACAATGTTGAGTGAATAAGAATGGGGATGAGTTAAGCCGAAAAATATTCTTTTGAGTGTAAATCCTTCACCGCAGCAATGGGAGTGTAAATTACACACGTACATGGCATTTCCATCGGCTTGAGCGATTTTTTTTTCAATTTTCAAACAGATTATACTGTGGTATGGTGGATCAAGTGTAACCAAGTCAAATTCAAGATTACAAGCAAAGTAGTTTGTATCTGGGTAGGTATATGTATATCTTTTACTTGAAAAAAAATCAAAAAAAGAATATCTAGCCAACAAGGTATTGTATCGGTGTAAAAAGGTATATTATGTATTTATTAGAGATTCAAAAAAAGAGAGAAAGAATCATGACACATGACGTAACAGCGGGCATCTCCTTGGTACCATCATCATCCTCATCATTTAATGTGTGCACTGAGATTAATAGTTGATATCCGGCTGTAGTTTGGTCACCACAGGGGCCTCAAAATCCATCCTAGGGCGATCTTCTTCTCTCATCATCATGATCATCATCAAACACATCCAGCCAACAAGTAAATGCGCTCTACGCCAAAACACTTGTTCAACAGCAGCCATCCGACAAAAACGCATGGTTTTTTTATTTGCCTTGTAGTAGATAGATAGCCGTACCCACTTGTTGCCCAGTCTTTTTTTTCATGCGCTACACATCTTTGAACACGACTGACTTGACAAACTCAAAAATGATAATATTATAGCTTGTTAGACAAGATAATTATCATGCATTTCAAGAGCACAGCTTCCATTACGTCATCTTACCGTGCCGCTCGCTCACTCTTGTTTAGTATTTATTTGCTATTATTATCCCATTACTGATTCTTATAGTGTCGCTTGTCAAAACAATAGAGTATCATCTCTCTAGTAGAGTCATGAACAAGCATTTTTTTTTAAAATGTGTCTACAATGTATATTTATTCCCTGTTAACCAGAGACCGACCAAAGTTTACTGCCTTACTTACAAATTGCTGACTTGTAAGGGTTTTTTTAACTTGATAACGTTAATAAAAACTAATTTATTTTCAAATCGATCAAGTTGCTTCCAATAGCCAAGTTTATATAAAACAAATGGAGAATTAGTCACCTAATGAATTCCTTTGCGGCTATTAAATTAGTGGAAAGTGGGTGAGTGTAGGCTTTGATGATTATTATCGTCATCCACTCGACTTTTTTTCATTTGGGTGTTTTTTTACTCTACTCTCCTCTTCACAAATCAATCTATTTAATGTTCTGATTTTTCGTTGGTTGTATTAACGGCAACAGCACAGCTTTAAAGTAGGTATACGTGCTTGTTGGCAACTCAATTGTGTTTTAATCCTTTTGACTTGGAAGGCCATAAAAGGAATTTGGTTGCTCCTTTTTGTAGACGTCGGCTCGGCTTGCTCTTCTCTCCCTCTCTCCTTCTCTGTCTGTGATGTCGTCTCATTTTTTCCCCTGTTGTGTCGTTCATTTCCCAGTACCAAATGAGGATTAAATAGATTTGCTTGTGAGATTCTCTAATCGGAGACGTGTGGTTCACCAGATCACACGTGTCCATTTATTTCTCTAATTTCTTCGTGTAATGTGCACAGCATTTTGTTTATCTTTGTGACATAGATTGATGTAGTGATTAACCTGCAATGCAGCTTTAGTTTGAAGAAAAACTAGTGCTTTTACAATGTGTATGCTTTTTTCTTTGAGATTCCATGAAAAATTGACGAGTACCAGAGAACTACTACTCTCTGCCACTAAATATGACCAATCAACTCCGCCCATTCAATTCACATAATAGTTTAAAAGGGTTCACCAAGAAAACTACACTTTTGCCTGTCAAAACATTAAAATGTAATGTACGTAGATTCCAAGAAAAAGGTAGTGATTGAATTTCCATGCTGACCGAAGTAGCATTCTGTTTTTTTTTTAAAAAGAGGTTGTGCTTCAATAAGTGGAAGGGATGGAATGACAATAGTCAGACGGCGACATGCATATTAAATTTCATGCCATTTTAACTGGTTTCTCCTGTAAAGTTTATAAAGACGATAAACTTTGCTAAAAGAAGAAAGTAGCAAGTAGCAAATTACTACAGTGCAGAAATAGTTTTTAAAATATTTTTTTAGAGTTTTATTTTTGCGAGTGAAGAAGAAATTTAATAATTATAATTAATGATGAATTTGCTTAAACTTGCTTCTGTGCAAGCTTTCTGAATTGAAGAGGACGATTGCTGTCCCGCCCCGCCTACTCAGCCTTGTTTTCGTTGTTGTTGTTGTTGTTGTTGCAGTTGCTGTTTCTGGTTGCTTTTTCAACAATGGTTCATGGTTAATAAATGAATTTACGCTTATGAAATTCTTAACTAGCAATTATATCAGTTACTTGCTCACTCGTCTGTTTTACATAAATGTTACATTTAAAAGTTTAAGTTTGCATGCGTCGATGAGAAAACACACAGCACCACTGACATTTGGCATTTACTACAAACATAAAAGGTTTACTTGATTTTTTTACATTTTTAAAGAATCCCTTTATTAGCAATTTTCCTCTTTCTAGGAATCATTTAATATGCATGCTGACACTTTTTTTGCAAGTAAAACTTGGAACCTTAAACCCTACACTAGTAATGCTACCTTAATCAATTAATTTTATTAACAGTGACACGCAACCATTTTGCTTGAAGGTGAAGAAAATTGGGAATGTTGACGCCACAGATGATAATAAAATAAAATAAACTTTTTCTGCTTCAAATCTGTCATTAGATGAATGAATGTAAAAAAAACACCGATATATGTATATGCATTTCATTATTGCATTTTGTAAATTTATGTAGCGTTTTTCAATCGTTATTTAAAAAAAGACGTTGAACTTGATAAAATACAAAATAAAGTCACTATAATCCCCAATTTTCTTGAAAACGGAAAGTTAGCGATGGTAAAAATTTGCACAAAACATGAATTGGGATGATTTTTATTTTCAATTATCTCAGCATGTAGCATTCTGCTTACAGGCAAAACAAACGCTTTTTTAGCGCACTCAATCTGGTGCATAGTGTCTGGCTAGAATGAATTATTCGACACTTTTGTTTACGAAACTAATGTTTTATTTCAAATTGTAATTTTAGTGGCAAATAATGATGAATATTTATAACCATCGTTAAAAGTGATTTTGACTTGAAATTGGTAGTAGAAAAAAAGCAACTAAATAAATATATTTTGCCAAAAAAACATTTGTGTAGAAAAAGTGCAACGTACGACACTTGACAACTGACAATACCTATAAGCATACATACATACATACATATTTCAACATTTCAAAAACAATATTTGCTTAACCATTTCTAGCTTTAATGACGTTAGACTCCTATGATTTTATATTATGACATCTCTAAGCAACTTAAAATTTATTGATCCATCTTTATATTGAATTCTTGCATCGCCGTTTGATAAAGATTGAAATTTGAATGAAATAATTGTATACGAGAAATTAGACATAAATAATTAATTGATTTTTACGGTACTGTTGTCATTGAAAATCACTCTTGATTAGCAAAAAACAGTACACTAATAAACGAACAGCATTACTGCTTCCAAAAAAAGAAGCTGAAAAAATTGCTTGACCTTTCAGTTTCATATTATTCTTGATGGTGTTCTTGTTAATTGCAAGGAGCATTTGTTCAAAGCTGTCTCTATAAGTTACAGCCTTTAAATATCTATAAAAAACTGACACTTGACTCCAATTAGATTTTGAGCGTGTCATGAACTTCATTGGTAATGGCTACTGGTCCCCACTAGCATAGCACTTACTTATCACTATTTACAAGCTTTTTATCAATTGATTTGTGTGAACATGTCACTGTCATGCACAACAACATAAACTGCAAAAAAAATTACTTTTGCATGCAAGGTTTCATGTTACTGGCGTGTTTTTATGTGTGAGTGGAGGATACACTTTTAATTAATTTCTCAGATAACATTTAGCATTGAAAAGGCGACATTTGGCGACAAAAGCAATGTTTGATTCTCATTTTATGTAGTCAAAGCGTGCAAACTTACTACTACTATTAGACTATATTACAATTTGGGATTTTTTTTCATTTTACACTGCATGCTGAGTAGACTGTGGTCAAATAGGTAAAATGTAAAGTCATATTTCAAAACGGATTACTTATTTTACAGTATGTGTTCTTGTCGGTTTGCCATTGTTAACAAAATAACGACTTATTAAAAAAATTACTGGCCACTGGCCATTTCGTATAAAAGAATAAAATGCATTACAAAGATTGAAAAAAAAAATGTTTTTTTTGCTTTGAATGTATGTTTTTAAAAAATATTTATAATACCTAAATGCAATCAAATGAGAAGGATGTAACCCTTCACGAAGCTGACTAGAATTCACATGCGCAAGGTATTCATTTTTACTGTGTGTGTATGTGTGTGTCGCACAAAACCAGGAGGAATCCTCATCTATTCAAAACTAATAATTTAGCACTTCTTTGTTCATAATCCCAGTAAGTAGACTGTAGTAATACATTGCATTGTTAAA